>PVKB01000701.1:0-270487 GCA_004027205.1 Ctenodactylus gundi
TTTCTATGGGCTCAGTAAGCGGCATGGGCTCCCAAATTTATACTGCCAGCTCATGTTTCCTTTTTGAGCTCCAGATCTATATTTACAACTGCTTATTCTATATTTTCACTTGCATGTCTCATACTCATCAAACTTAGCATGGCCCCTCCCTACTCTAATCTACAACGGACCCTACTCCATCTCCCTTATCCTGGTGAGCATGTCACTGTTTTCTTAGGGTTTTTTTGTTTGTTTGTTTGTTTTAGTGTCAGTGCTCTTAGATCATGTCTAACCCACTCCTGTCACAACACGAATCAATTCCCCTCCAACTATCCATTCACCTCTGCCATAGGCCCTAAATGTGGTCCCTTCTCTTTGTATTTCTTACCATCATTCTAGTCCCACCTCTGAGCGACTCCAGATGGGCTTCTGCGCTAACTTCCTCACGATTTCCACTGCTCTACCTTTGCTCTAATCTGGTTTTTCTACAGCAGCAAGACTGAGTTGTTAAAAATGCAGACTCAGTCATGACACTCTCCTATTTTAAACTCTTTAATGGCTTTTAATTGCAGTACCTAAAATCTTAATCAAGCCTAAAAGGTCTTGCATCAGCTGTGTAGTGTCTGCTGTCATGCACTGTCCAGATCACCCTTCAGGGATGAGGGACTTTTTCTCTCAATTGCCAAGAGGGTGGCCAAACGCCAGCTCTCAGCTGGAAGCTCCTGTCTGTGATTGCCTTTCTCAAGGAGATAGGCCCCCTTCCCCGGGTGGCCTTTGTCCAATCACTAGCTGATGGTGGGGGAAGATGGTGTGCAATGCAACTTTCTCACCCCGACTTGACTAACTCAGGGTCAAGTTTTGTTGATACTGCCACATGAGTCAGCTTTCTCTTTGCCTTGTCTCGCTCCCTGCCCCTGCCTCTTTCCGTGTCAATTCCAAGAGCATGCCCCATCAGCTCCATCTCTGCAGCTTTCTGGAAACCTAGGGCAATCTTTGAATTAAATGTTGATATCCAATGAGGAAATAATCTCATCATTTTGTTTGATGCTCTGATTACATCTAAAAGCCTGTCATACCTACAGTCCTCAGGTTGCTTTTTAAGAACATTGACAAAGTGGTGAATGTGGAGAAACCGAAAATATCCTCACAGGACAAAGGGTGGAAGAAACGGAGCTGGATACCTGGAGGAGGATTATCTCAGCCAACACCTGATCCCTATCTCTTTGGGATGTGATAAAAATATATGATGAACATTTAAAATTTAAAAAAGGTATTATTGTGAAAGGCACATCGCTGGCAATTTCCCTCAAAATACTCTGTCCCTGCTTCAGGCACTTATCCTGTCATTCTGTCTGAAGCAGTTCTGCCTGGGAAGTTTTCTTATGTGACTCTACAAAGCAGATGGTGCTATTGTTGAGTGCATCTAATGGAAAGGCAGGTTCTTAAGAACATTATGCTGTGTCTTCATTCACCTCATTCACCAGGTCTGGCAGCAGGCAACTGCTCGCTCTTCCTAAAAGTCAAAATGACCATAAAAAGTGAACAGTTGGGTCAACTGAGAACCCGGAAGTAGCCACTAGAGAAAAACCAAAGATGTCCAGAACTATTTCAGAGAATGGCAAGGGTGATGGGAAAAATGTCTTTGAAGAGGGGGAAGTATTTCAATGGGGATTAATGTCAATCTTATTTTTACTATAATACATTTAAAAAATAATGTGACTATTCACTGTATTTATTGTTGTACTTCATAGATTTTTCTTGAAAGTCTGTCAAGTGGAAGAAAACATCACCTTGTACTACTCTAGGGACTAGAATTACAAAGAATAAATAAAAGTTCAAGCACACATGTGTAAGCTCAGAATAAGGAAAAAGCCCCACAGAAGCTACCCTATGGCATCTGTCTTAGTTACTTAGTCCTTGCTGGGACAGAATAGCTGACATCCACACTTTCAGGGAGGAAAGATTTATTTGATCCATAGTTTCAGAAGTTCTCACGCAGCCAGGGCATTCTTGGGCAGCCAGCAACAGTGGAGACATATGGCAGAGGCTGTAGAGATCCTCACCCAGTTGCAGACAGGAACCAAGTGAAGCAGAAATAAGAGGATGTCCAGAGACTCAGGCAAGGATAAAACTTTCCGAGGAATAAGCTGGAAGAGCATTTCTTCTTCTTTCCTTTATTTAGCTCAAGCCTCCAGTTGGGTCCCCTACACCCAGGTTGGGTGCCTCCCCCCGCTTTCCGGCCCACAAGTCATAATACAAACCTGAAAACTCTGCTCTGGGCAATTCCCAATCTCAACAAGTTGACACAATCTTTTCAGGTCTAACCCCAAGCATCTGCCCTTTCCAGCCAAATCTTATTTCCCAATAGCAAACAGTTCCATAGTTATTCCACCACATTCAAATATGTGAGGATTTTGGGAGGACGCTCCAGACTCAAACCACAGCAGCATTATAAAATAGTACATTCATTTTACTAGTCTGATGATGACCTGACCTTGGGAGTAAAGTGACTGTGATATCTGAGCTTGCAGAAAGCATCGACCAAACGACTGATCTCTCCATGGCAATGTGCTATGAGTTCCTGCTCTAGAGCAGGCTTGATGTGTTTGATAGGTATAATCTCACAAATCAGTATTATGGCCATGAAAACCTGGGAAAAAGGTGCAATCATGTTAGGCAAATTACTTTTGCTGCAGGATTTCTTAGGCTTTTCCTCTGTCAACAACGTACTGGAAAGTACCTGGAAGTCATCCAGGACTCAGTATTGGTCTTTAATCAGTGGCAAGTCAAAAAAAGAACGAAGCAAGTGTTTTGTTCTTACTTTAAGACAATTCTGCTTTGGAACAATTATATTCCTCAAGGTTAGTACCTAAGAAAGGGTAATTCTTAACCCAGAATAATGAAAACATAGATTACTGAATACTGGTAATTAGGACTCCTAAAAGTGTGAATATTGATTAAAAAGTTAATTTCTTCCTGCTTTACAGAAATAGCACATTTATTCACACTTGCCTCTTTAACACATAGGTGTGCTTGTTACTTCTATTCTGGGCACTATTAGGGTGAATAACAGGTAGCCTTATCTTTTTCTTAACATTCTTTCTTGGCTGTTACACAGAACTCTGTTCAGGTATACTGACAGTTTATATTTTTTTTTGAGATGTTCACAAAGTTCTTGGAAAAAAATCCCAGTAACTACGTTTAGAGATGTAACACACAATTGGAGGGATATTTAACTGCTATTGTTGAAATTCAGATCCTCAGAGAGGAAACAGCCCAGCCAATCTGACCAATTTTGCATTGACCAGTGTCCTTTCTGTCTTGTGCTATCCAGGCACTATAGTCAGTTCAATTATCCAGCTGCCTAATCAACACCCATAATTAATTCCCCACACTGGCTCCTCTTTATTCAGCATTTCCAGCGACAATGTCCCCAGTCTAGAAGAAAGGAAGTACCAGGGCGGCCAGGCTGTTGCTTATGCCTGTCTTAATGATTCTGTTAACTCTTTCCCATAATGCCTGTTCTGAAAGGCTGATAATTGCTTGGCGCTTTTCAGTGGAGTGTGAAGTGCTCAGAAACCCCAGCCACCCAGTGTCAGGTAAGTCCTGTGACAATGAAGGAGGCCTCTTACTACTTCTAAGTCATGGTGCTTTTAACTTCAGGTGAACTGTTACAAATTGAAGAGGCAGGAGAAGATGATGGGGAAGGTTATAGGATGAGTCCATGTTTTTAAGAAATTTTCTTAGTAATTGCCCTTGCATTTGAATTAATTTGGGACAATAGAATTATTTTAAGTGAGCCTGTTTATTGCATAGACATTGTCCACCAGAAGAAAAAAAGAAAACAGTTCAGAGTTTGTGGGCAGCGCATTGAAGAGAACTGGACTATTCAAATGAACACTCCAAAGTCCTTTTAAATTCTAAGGAGGCAAACCAAATGATAGCAAATTAAATATTTAATTAATCCTTAGGAGAACTTATAAATCATCTCTAAGCCAAGATGAATTATATAGTACCCCTGGGTAAGACAATTGCTTTTAGATGCCACCTGTCTATTGAAGTTCCTTTTTGGTCAAGAATATGCACTCCACTCCCTGCCAACACACATGTAACACTGCTACCAAACACCAGAGATCATGTTCCTATGGCAACTACAGCCCATTTTATTGCAGTTATCTTTACACAAAATCAGTTTTAGAAATCCACTGTGATGAAAAAGGATGTCTGTTCATATGTGTACAAGTTGAGCTTTCTATATCAACTGCGATAGCGTGTTCTTTCTATTGTGAGGACTGTAATATGTACCAAAGATCATACACATTTTAAATTTGATTATTCAATATTGCATCCTAAGCAAGCCAAAGTTCTTGAGCACAGGTCACAAAAACAACCACCTTAAATTACGGTACGCCCACCTGTGCCATCTATAGGCTACAGAAACACTCTTCCATAGTCCAGGAAGCCTCAGAGCCCTGGGAAGATGTAGGCTACTTGTTATGAGGGGTGAGGGCAGATCTTGCTATGTCTACATACTTGTGTGTTGGCCAGCTTTTTGTCACTGTGACAAAACCCCTGAGAATAACAACTAGAAGGAAGAAAGGTTTATTTTGGCAGTTTCAGGGCTTCAGTCCATGGTGAGCCAACTCTATTACTGTTAGGCAGGCACGTTGAGGGAAGAGTCTGGTGATGGGAAGCTGCTTAGCTTATAACAACCGTGAAGCTGAGAGGGTGAGAAAGCTCTAAGGAAGAGGGACAGAGGCTGGGGACAAGACATAACTGTGTCATTTCCCTCCCAATAATTCCATCAAGTCATGATCTCATCAATGGATTAATGCCCTGGCTGAAATTTGAGGCCTGATGACATAACAAATCACTCTTCCTCCAAAGCTCATGATCTGACAGCCAAGGCTTTGCACAAGGGTTTGGGGGGCACAGCAAAAGCTTAGGTACTTTCCTGATCTTCCTGTGAAATTTCATTTTCTGCCCATGAGATCCACTGGAAATGCCATTTGGTGCATTGTTGTGCATGATGGAACAACAATGTCTGGTGGGATTGCAGGTAGCAGCCCCTCTCTCTACAATTGGCTGGTTTCATGACCAGGGAGAGCTGTTTATTCTCTTTGGCTCTCAGTTTCTTCATCTATAAAGTGGGAGTTTGGGCTAGGCGACTTGGAAAGTCTGATTTGGCTCTAATATTCTGTGACAGCATAAGCAAAAATCAAATAACTGGGACAAGGGAGGTTTCACCTCTCTGCATGTGATCATACAGAAGAATGGAAACGAAATGATCTCCATCCCTGCAAAGCCACAGGGAACTTCAAGAAGTACATATAATTTGTTGTCTTTGCTTTTTAGATGAGAATGAAACCTTCAGTCTAGTGACACAAAATAGATAGACTGTATATCGAGGAGCTTGTGACTCAGGCCTCCATGACCTCATTCACTAGAGAAAATACCTGTGCAATAGGGAAAAGAAAGGGAGAGAAGAGACTAAATGGGGCCAGAATTTATTGGAGGACACCACTCAAAGGTTGAAACTCTCTTACCCCACCTGGGAAGCAATAGGAAAACAGAAAGAGGTTACTGTTCAAATAGCATTCTGTTTGGCTCTAAAGGTTTTCAACACATTTGGATGTTTAAAATTCTCCTTTCCTCCAAGCGCACGGTCAATCCTCATCCCTGGATGCCATGGCGCTTCTTAGCATACTAAGAGTTATGGGTTTTGTCCTCAAGGTCTCAGGCTATTACTGCCTCTGTTAATCAGCGTGTCTCCTCTTCGTCCTTGCTACATAATGTAGGCAGAGCAGAGTTAAAATGTCTTGGCTGCTGTTCCAGCATTTGCTTTATGGTGGCAGAGGGCATATTTTCCCAACCAGAAGTCAGGGAAACATAGTGTGACAAGTATGGATGTATTTGTGTGGAGACAGGGGGAATGTTAGGAGTCAGGCTGCCCTGGAGTAACCCTGATGCACTGGGTCAGGTTGGCAGCTCGCCCTCCTTTATTTGATGAGTGAAGGGGCCAAAGGTCTTCTGCTGCAGCGGTATGGCACTTTCCAATGCACCCAGCTTTTGAGAACACTGTGCTCTAGGTCTTCCTTTGTTTTTTAGATGCACATGGAAGTAAATGTTTTGGAGTCAGGTCCGCAACCAAATGGTGTCGAGGCCCCTCAAGACCCTCAGGTAGAACACTAAGAAAAAGATGATAGTGATTGAGAATCCTGCCCCCTGTCATCATGGAATGCCTGCCACCAGGGCTGCGGGGTGACCATTTTGTGCCGCTGCGGGTGAAGCATTGTTGATTTTGTTCACGACTCACAAACAAAGCTGACTCTGTAGCCACAATGCCAGCATCCAGGGTTGCGCCCAGTAGATGCTCACAAATGACTTGTGAAATGAACAAATGATGTTTTTTAAGCAAAGACTGTTCTAAATTTCTCTCATAAAGCTGTGATCATGCTAATAAGAGGAATCTATGACAGAAAAAAGAAAAAACAGCCCTGATACTCTTTCCATTCGGTTTCCCTTTCAGATGACTTTCTTTTTACAGAGTTAGCAGAATTCAACTGTATTTCCTCCTTAATGACAGAACTTTCTGAAGCATCTTATTTGTTTCTTCAACCTAAACAGTGGAACAAGAGTCCTTGAGGTGCAATGTCAGATGTAGCTGGCAAATGACACCTGCTTCAATTCAATCTGGAGTCATTGTTGCCTTGTTTGGGGCTTTTTATATGATGTGTCTGCACAATTCTGTCTCAAAAAATAAAAGAGTCAAACTGCCACTTCTTCCTTTAAGTCATTTCTGTCCTGTTTTATTTTTCATTAAAAAATCCAATTCTGTTTCAAGTAATAATAACAGGGTTCCATTTACTTCAAATCACTAAAATCCCAAAGTTATTTCAGTAATTTTATACTCAGAAAGGTTTTGCTACTTTAGAATGACAATTTTATGTTTTTCTAAGTAGAAAAGTAAAGCTGCAATAAAAGTTATCTGTCAGAAATTTCTAATAATTTGAACAGGAACTGGTCCCTTTTAAAATACTCTGGAAGAAAGGATTTGTTAAACCAGTTATTTTGGCAAAATTTTTAAATTACGTAGAACATTTAAGACACAACCAGGAAGCATATTAAAATAAATAAATATGGAAATAGCACACTATTTTCTAAACATTAACACAAGACTCTGAAGGAACTACACTAGACAATGTTTTTTTATCTAATTTACGTGCCTTAAGAAAAATCTCTTACAGGTATATGGTGCTCTGATGGCGAATGCACTAAAGAACTTTATGTAATACATTTAATTATTGCAGCAATTCTGCTGGATAAGCACCAGGCCTGTTTTAGAGATGTGAAAGTTGAAGCTCAGAGAGGTTAATGAATTGGTCCAAGGACACATGACATTACAAAGTTGGGACTTAATTAAATGCAGGTCTTCAGATGCACGATTCAAACAAAGCTCACTCCATAACCACACAGATGCCTATAATCATTTTAATATATGCTGTAATTTGGACTTTTCATTAATCCTGACAGGCCAATTAGCCCAAATTAATGTGTTTTTCCCCAAGTCAGTGGATAGAGTCAAGAGGAGCTTTGGAAAAAGAGGAGTAAAATCAAAACTGATCATTAGGTAATGTTAATAATAACTTCTCGTTCCCAGAGGGCTGATCAGGATGTCCCCATCTATTCTAGTTGAGCCCTAGGTTTAGAAGAAACCTCGAAGATTCTCAACCCCTTCCATCCAAAGGGAGAAGCCTAGCCCACAGGGTACCTGGCCGTGGGACCGGGAACGTGGGAATAGCGAGCATTCGTGTGAATTCAACTTCATTTGTTTGTTCCTGTTCTCAAGAGCTGGAGGGTTGCAAATGATTTGGAGTTGGTATAGTTTCACATTTTCCTCAAATAGCTCTAGAAATCACCATAGCAATGCCGAAATCAGGAAGAAAATCATTTTCCACCCCAAATTCTATACTCAGCCAAACTATCAATCAAGGGAAAGAGTGTAAAAAAAGATATTTACATATGCAGAATTTTTACTGTCACGTATTCTCTAGAGGCTACTCGAGGGTGTGATAGGCCAAGAAGAGAGAAGAGACAGCAAATGAGAGGAATAATACAGCACGCGTACCAGCTCTGGATCTTGTGTGTCCCCCAGATGCTCGTTTTCTGAAAGTTTGATCCCCAGGTGGTGCTCCTGGGGAGTAATGGAGTCTTTAGAAGGAGCAGACTTGTGCAAGTTTCTTAGTTATTTAGGGAATTCCCTTGAAGGGGATTGTGAGCCTCTGGTTGCTTCCTCTCTTTTTTTCCCAGCTTGTGATGTAAACAGTTTTGCTCTGCTGTGACCTCTCACCATAATGCATTGCCTCCTTGCAAGCCTAGTCATTGGCCAATCCATCAGGAACCGGAACCTCCAAACTGAGTCAAAATAAATCTTTTCTAAGTTAATTGCTGATATTTTGTTATAGTGAATCAAGGAAAAGGGTGGAGAAAAAGAAACTGGAGGGTTTTATATATGTTTATCTGGGTAGATTTTTTTTTTTTTTTTCACAATAGGAAGACAAGGCAATCAAACGCTGGAAAGGGCCAAAAAGATTCC
Source organism: Ctenodactylus gundi (assembly GCA_004027205.1). NCBI lineage: Eukaryota > Metazoa > Chordata > Mammalia > Rodentia > Ctenodactylidae > Ctenodactylus > Ctenodactylus gundi. The sequence continues at coordinate 8,576 of PVKB01000701.1, forward strand.
CAGATTTTGGTGAAGGGAGGTTCTAGGCAGAGAAGACAACTGGTCCAGATGGGAGAGTTACAATACACGCAAGGGACAATTCAGGGCTCAATATTCACGGCCACCCTTCTCAGAAGGACGGCCTCTGTCATTGGAATTGGAATTGATGAGATTTACAACTATGAGACCATGATACGCACATCTAAAACAAAAGTTCATGCTGAAAAAATTAGCACCTCTCTTGTAACTAATTCTCTTCGAGGGCATCTTCTTCTCTAAGCATTAGTGTGCATGTGTCCACGTGTGCATGCATGCATACATGCAAATGTGCATGTGTCAGTGTGTGTGTCTTTGCAGAGAATATTTATGAAAGGATTCGTAAGTCAGTAACCAATTGCTTCTGGGGAAAGAAAATGGTGGCTATGAGGTGTGAGAAGTGCACAGTACTTTTCGCTGCACACTGTGTATTCTTTTGATCTTTTTTTGAGTTACATATTGCATGAAAGAATAACAACAAAATACATCTTTTTTTCTCCTAAATACCTTCCTCAACAAATGTACAGATGAATACCGAATATGATCATTCATCAGTCATGTGTGAATATGAGTCCTCTGAGGATGATTCCCACTACCTAGTGTTTACCTAGTGGTTTTCTTCCTTTCTTTCTTTCTTTCTTTCTTTCTTTCTTTCTTCCTCCTTTTTTTGAGACAGGGCCTCGCCCAGGCTGGTCTTGAGCTCATCTGTACAGTCCATGTCGGCCTTGGACTCAGGACAATCCACCATCCTCACAAGTGTTGAGAATACAGGCTTGCACCACCATGCCCAGCTTTATATGGTACCGGGGAATCAAACTCAGGGCCTTCTGCTTGCAAAGCAAGCACTTTAACTACTGAGCCATTCTGTAGCACAGAGGATAAGATTTCAAAAATATGCGTTTCCAAATTGTTTCTTATAGGTGGTTACAATATACATAAAATCCAGAACACAAAAAGAAAATTCATTTTTTTGTGTCCCTTAGACTTGCTTTTTAATTAGTTTTATATTATTACATTATTTGGGATAAAATTTCTGAGCACTAGAAATAGAGTGCTTTTGTTTGGGAGTTTTGTCTAAATTTATCTGGACAGAATGTGCGTGTTTCCTCCCCAGCCCCCATGAGGGGACAGCCCGTTGGCTGGGCTCCACATGTTCCTTTTGTACACCTTACAATTTTGTTGCTTCAGAACCAGCAGAATACTGATGGTCCCTGCACAGTATTCCAAATTAGTTGAATTACTCTGTATGACAGACAAAATTAACATGGCCTCTAATAGTAAACTCCGACACATAGCATGAATTTCTCACCCACCTTTGGATTTTTTAAAGATTCTACCGCTGCACAAAAATTCCTGCTGGCGCCTTCTCCAGCAACAAAAGGCCAACCACGCCTGGACCACGGTTCAGTCCCAGCAGCAGGCAAGGCGCTATGTGAAAACTGTGAGGAGTTCAGGTCTTGGGAAGCTTGCGCAGCCTGGTAGGTAGTGAAGATTTCATGCAGTGTGGCGTAGTGAAGACAATGTGGGTTTCAGAATCAGCCTCATCTGCTTTGCATTTTAGCTCCATGTCTAACTGCATCCACCTCCACCTCCATCTATATATACTGTAGCCCCAGAATCTTGGGAATTGCCTTGTCTGAACCATGGTTTCCTGCCTCTAAACTAGTGATTATGATAGCCATTTTATAGGGTTGAAGTGAGGATTAAAGAAGACATGTGACACAGCTACAAAGCATCTAGCTCACAGTAAGTACTTAGTTTATAAAGAAAGTGAGTTGGTGCTATTAGATAAATTAGTATTTTTAAAAACACTGACCAGTTCATAATGAGCCTCTGCTGAATATGATTGTTTTCTTTGAATTCAGCAGTTCAGGGTTTCACTGAAGGTGTTCTTTAATAAGATAATTTCCGGCCTGTTTGAGGAGGCAAGATATAGATGTAAAATAAGCTGAAGAGCATGAAGCAGAAAGCTAGGGAGGATATGACAGAAAGCTAGAGAGAGAGCTAGAGCTAGGCAGAGAGAGAGAATATTTTGGTCAGAGCAGGGGATTTCCACTGTCCTTGCAAAGAATTTGAAGGGAAGACCAGAGAGATAGTGGAGTGGATTTGTGTACCTCATAGAAGGCAGAACAAGAAGGTGTATTGTAGGGGCAAGAGTGGACAGGTAAAAAGAAACAAGAACAAGCATAGTTGTATAACTTGGGATCAACTTGGGGAAGATTTTGAGCCTTTTCAATAGCAAGAAGCCACGAGGGTGATACTATTTAGGGCATAATAAACTTCAGCAGAGGAATTTTATTTTCTCCTAGACCAACTGGCTGTCCTTTAGGAATTCTGCTTAAAGTTTGACAAATAATCATTCCATGTGAATCTTCACAGATAATGAGGATTCAGCCAGCTGAGGACAAATGAGATAAGGAATTGTAGCCATGAACGTGGCCAGAGAACTTTTAATTACACTGAAATTACTAAGTGTATAATCACCATTGCTCACACAGTACTCATTCTATAAAGACTGCTGTAGAGGCAAAAGTTCCCGCATTCAACTGCATTTCAAAGAGTTCTAGAATGTAAAAGAAAACTTAGTGACTGATCTGGTAATTCCTACCCACTGGAAGGCTACAATTTCGAAGAGAAATGGCCATTAAGTTTCTTCTTAGGGAATTACTAAATGATATTTTTAGAATAACCAGACCTGAGACTTTTTGAATTCCTTGGGGGCAGTAAGCACATTGACATCTATTGAATACTAGTTATCACTGCGATGAGTGCCATACTGGAGTTAGCTCATTTAACTCTCCCTTTTCTCTCTTGTGAGCACGTTGCTTACAAATGTGGCAAGTGAACCTTTGAGAAATTAGTTAGTTGTCAAGGTCACCCAGCTAGAAAGCAGTAGAGTCAAAGCACAAACTCAAGTAATATAACCTCAGAACTTGGGCTCTTAATCTGATTTGTCTCATCTTGTCATCTACACTACATTAGTAGAGTTCGTGGATTCCTCTGCCAAACCTATTAAGGGAAACCTTCTTAGAACCATGGATCCCTACAGTAGAGACAGAATTTCAGTTGATGCTTTGATTTGGAGTATCCCCCCAAAACCTCATGCATTTGGAACCATGTGCTGTTGGGAAGTGGGGCTTGGCTGGAAGAGGTGGATTCATGGGGCTTGATCTGAAAGGATTGTGTCAACTTATTGAGACCAAGGGGTACCCAGGGAAGGGCTTTCAGGAGTATGCTACTGCCATGTGGGCCAGGATACGAGGGAGGAGCACCCATCCTGCGTGTGGAGGCCCAACTGGCAGCTTGAAGTAAATAAAGGAAGAAAGAAGAGACATTCTTACACCTTCTGCCTGGGAAAGCTGCGGCCTTTGCATAAGGCTCAGAGATCAAGTCGGTCCTCTCTTGGCTTGGCTCCTACTTCGCTTGGCTTTCTGTCTGCAGTGCTATAAGCTGCTCTCCATCCTCTGCCACGTGCTCTCACCATTGCTTGCTGTGCCTCGTGGACTGTCTGAGACCTGAAACGGTCAGCTAAACAAATCTTTCCTCCTTTGAATTGTGGATGTTGGGTATTCTCTCGCAACAACAAATAAGTAAATGAGACAATTGGTCTAGGGTAAATGTGGGGATGTGATTTGAAACACACTTTCATTTTCAGGGTACTTTGCTAAGTCTCTTTTTTCTGGGAATATATATCTTCCTCTCCTCCAGTGATTAATACAAATCCAAATATATTAGGTATCACTTGGGAAGAAATGCCTGATGTTTAAATGCTAATCAATATCATTGTAATATATATTATTTTTTTCAGATGATAAAGGACTCTATTACTAATATGATTTCTATAAAATAACCTAGAATATTCATAGTTTAGTGTATAAAATCAATAGTAATATGGCTTATTTCACTTTGCCCCAACAAGCAGAAATCCCTGTGTTCTCTGCTCTGAACTTCACCTCTTTCCCGGCAGTCAGCTAATAAAAACATGACATGGGCCAAACAGAAAGTCCTTCAGAAAAGCACAAAGTTTAAAGTTTCCTCATAGAAGGACGGTAGCATCATTTTCATAAATAAAGGCAGCAGGTGGTCATTTCAGTCACTCGTCGTAACTTCGTTCCGGTCACTATGGTCATTGGAAGTGATGGAGTTACTGATGTAAGACACCATTTTCTGTGTTTAATTTTTAAAATTAACTATGCATTTTAGCTTTAATTAAATATGATGTATGGCTGAGAATTACATAAATGACATTGCGTAGTACTCAGCTGACAAAAGCAATACGGGTATGACTAAGATGTTCTTGGAAGCTTGTGCTCTGTGGTCCACATTCCTAATTTTGTACCTGATCATTTTCTTTCTAAAAAACAATAAATCATAATAAATTTTTCAACTAGAAATCATACTTTTTTGATAAATCTCATATTGCACACGTGGTTACTTCTATGTCTGAGGTTTCTTCTCCCTTAAGAAAGGCTTCATTTTTCTTATTGAAAGTCAGTGAACTGGCTTCTAATTCTTCCACATTGTAGGACTTAATTTTATGCTTTAAATGACGGGTCACTTTTGGGGAATGTAATGATTATGACTTCTGTGACACAGAAATCTCTCATGCATATGTTAAACATTTCATGGGCATAGACATGAGTTCTGTACAGATTCACTCATTACTAAAAGATACTCCACGTGGAGATCTCTTGCCATACTGGCAAATTAACAAACGGCTTTCCTACCTTTATATTCTCCAAAGTCCAAGAATTAGAAATAAATGTCTATGCTTCCACATGTTACTTTGGTGTCATAACTGAGGGATAGGTTATTTAAATATTTTCTGATGCCATCCCCTTATTATGCTATCATATTTCAATTACATTAGTGACATGACTTCTTGAGCAAGAATAATTAATTGGTCTTGATTTCTATCACTAGATTTATCATTCCCATGGCTGTTCAGATTTGAGAAGTCTGTTGTTTGCCCCGAGGCAACCAAACCTGGTGTTCATGTTGTGTAATCATGATTCCAGCCCCTCTTCTCTCTCCTCGCCAGACCTGAATGGATATTTTGACACTCAGTGGGAAGACTTCTCGTTAGGGTATTTCTTTTCATAGTCTTTGGAAGAGATTTTGTTTCTTGCAAGATTTGCTTCCTGAGTTGCAACTCAAACTTTTTTTTGTCTGTTTTTGAAATGCACCGATGGTATCATTGCAGGATAAGCCTGCCAGTTCTTATGCCAGCACTAACAAGCCAAAGACTCTAAGGCCTGCAGGCTTTCTTCCATGATCCTAGAACATTTCTAGTTGAGAACTTTGGTGAAGGGGAAGAATCTAAACTTGACCACAGAAACAGTCACAGAAAACTTGGAAAAGGAGATAAACCAGGTCTAGAACATGCCACACATTATGTTGTTTTTTTTTTTAAATTGTACTGATGCACACTATACAATAATACTTCTGTGTCTGTAAAAGAAAACCATATAAAAGAAAATTAGTATTAACTGTCATTAGTCATAAAAGTTTAAGAATATGCCACAGGAGAAATATGCTCACAAATATAGGTTCTTTATTTTCAGCCTACAGAGTATATAGGTTTTAGACGTTGAGATATTTTTGCATTAGTAATAAATTTCTGAAATTTTTTCTTGTTGGTAAAACTTCTTGCAAAGTCAATCTTAGAGGAGACTATCAGAGATAAGGAGAAATCTATAAAATGCCACTACTAAACATATATTATTAAAAACAACATTGAATAAAATTTCTAGAAGGCTTCTGTATTGTGTATTGCTGCCTAACACACTGCTCCAAAACTTCGTGGGTATTTATTATCTTAGAGTTTCCATGGGTCATGGGCACAAGAACATCTTAGGTGGGGGCTGCAAGCAAGATATTATTTGGAGAAAAAGTCAATCAGACGTTTCACTGGGACTGGTCGATTTGGATCAAGCACACTCATGGGGCTCTAGACAGGAGGCCCCAGGCCCTTCTACAAGACCCCAGCGCAAGGCTGCTGAGAGTTTCACAACTTCTTCACAGCAAATGTTCCGAGGAACAGCAGAGAGGAAGCCAGGAGCCTTTAAGTGTTCATCTTGAAGATCTCTCATCTTCGCCTAAGTTTTCTATGCATTAGAAGCCAGTCATAAAGCCTAGTCCAAACTTAAGAGGAAGAGAACTAGACTCCCCTTTTGAAGGAAGAAATGTCATAGAGCTTACGGGCATGTTTAAAAATCTCCACTCTAGATATGTTACCTTTAAGAACATAACTTGTCTCTTCTCCAAATTCACCACTTCTCTCCAGGAAGCTTGTGTGAGCATTGCCACACCCTAAGGAAGATCCTCTCTGAAGTTAAAAAGACAAGGAAACACTACCTCTTTAGTTACTTTAAAAAATCAGTCCTTTTCTGGCTCAAAACTTAGTGTTGTTGCCTTGAATTTCCTTTTATTTAAGTTTTATTAGCCTTAAGAAAATACTGTGTAACTGCCAAAAACTTTAACTCATTGCCAAGATGCTTAAGGGCATGTGTTTGTGAGCTGTTGTGATCGATCCTCGCCCTGAGTGATGGGCCGAAAGACCCCTTTTCCCACCCCTCATCTCGGACCTACCGTGGTGGTCCAAGACGGGCTGAATCTGCTGCCATGTCCTTTTATTTATTGCAGTTGAGATGATCATTAAATTGTTTAGGGAAATGAACTAAAATTTTACTGCAGAAATATAAAATCACATTATCCCAATGCCATAGCTGGCTAAATTAAAGTTGAAGGATTGTGTTTTGTTCTTTCTGTCTGAATTTATTTTGTAAAAAACTTTTCATGTATCTTCAGGCTTCAAGTTTGTCACTTTAATGGCCCCGTAATGGTCCCCTGAGATGATACACCATAGATTATATAACCATTTCCTAATCGTTTGCTATTTGTATTGTTTCTGATTTTCCTTCCACTTTCGCAAATAATGTTGCTATAAACATCTCTAAGCACATCGCTTTCTTTTTCCAATATTTTAAGTTTTTCCTTAGGGCCAAGGCTCCCAAACTGGATTATGTAGTCAAAAGATATGCACTTTTTAGAAAAACTTTTTATTGTGGAAAATTCCAAACTTAACAAAATAGAAAGGCTAATGTAGTGAACTTGGTGTACCTATTCTTCTGGCTTCAATGGTTATCAGCTCATGGCCATTCTTCTTGGTCTGTTTCTCTAGCACCTCCTTCTCGCCTTACCCCACAAACTGGATTATCTTTTAGCAAATGTCAGGCAGATGTTTAATTTCAGATGTGGTCATTTTGACTCAGCGCTGGTTGTCTTATTTACTTCCAGAAATTCAAATAAATTTCCCATCTTAAGATCCAAGTAAGACATGACACTGGAAGAATACAATGTAAAAAGAAAAACTGATAAATTAGACTTCACCGGGTCGTTCTTGTTAAGAGGATGAAGATGAAAAGACAAAATTACATGTTAGGACATAACATTTAAAAATGACATATCTAACAAAAGAGGCATACTAGTACATATAAACATATATAATTTATTTAAAATTTCTGTAAACTGAAAAGTTTAAAAAACCCTCTAATAATTTAACACAAAATGAGCAAAAAGTAAAGCTTTCACTGAAGATGATGTTCAAGTGATGGGTAAGCTTGTGGAAACATGCTCAGCAAGTTAATAACACAATGATAGCAATCACTACAGATCTCCTAGAACAACTTAAATTAAAAAAAAAAAACAGTGCCAATCCTAAATGCTTTTGAGGACCCTGAGAAACTACTCTTCTCATTTTTTACTGTTGAGAATGCAACATGATAATTAATTGCTCTGAACAACAGTTCTCCAATTTCATAAAAATGACCGACTGCGTGTTCGCCATGCGATCCAGTGAGCACACTCCAAGGCATTTACCTGAGAGAAACAGAAGCCTGTGTCCAAACACAAGCCTGTTCGCAGTTGCTTTATTTGCAGTAGCCCCAGGACTGGGCACAGCCCAAACCTCCTTCCCTGCACGGATGGCTACATAAAGGGGTGCATCCGTAGCATGGCACAAGACTCAGCAAAGGGGAGAAACTGACTCTTTTCTTTCCCCATTTTATTGATATGTATAGGTGCAAAATTTAAGGTTTACAGTGGAGTTGAGCCATTTATGCACATATGTATCTTATCAAGGTGACAAGGGCTTTCCCACTCTCCTTTTGTTTCCAACAAGTTGGTGGATGTCGAGTCATTTCATTGGGTGAAAAAAGCCAATCTCAAAAGATCACATTTTATCTGATTTCATTTACATATAGTACTTTTGAGATGATGAAAGAGGTCACATGAAGGAGATTTTTGTGGTGCTGGAATGATTTTTGAGTGCTGGCAAGGTTCCAGGTGTAACGCATTTCTGTGTTCTTATGTAATATAGTGGCACAGAGCTGGCCGTACACACACATTTTGCCGATGCGGGCTTCCAGGGTCTAATCTAGTAAAGCTAAGTAAGATGAACCTCTTGGAGAAACTGGGTGAAGGCTACGTGGCAATGTTTGCAATTTCCAATGAATCTATAATTATTTCAAAATAAAAAGTTAAGATTAAAATATTTTCAGTTTCTGTAGGTGAAACTGGGGCATAGATGCTTGCAATGCTGGGAGTCTTTCGGAAGAAAACAATATAACAAGCATCTCTTTGAAGCTTTTCTTCCCTTCCTTCCTTCCTTCCTTCCTTCCTTCCTTCCTTCCTTCCTTCCTTCCTTCTCTCCTTCCTTTCTTTTTTCTTTTTGGTAGTGCTGAAGGTTGAACCCAGGGCCTTCATGCTGAGCTACATCTCCAGTCCTTTTCATTTTTATAACTTGAGATGAAGTCCCACCAAGTTGCAAATTTGCTCCAGCTGGACTTCACCTTGGAATCCTCTTGTTTCAACCTCCCTTAGTGCCAGGATTACAGGTGTGTGTGTCAGCATACCAGGCTCTTTGGTGGTTTTTAAAAAAAATTTGAAACATCTCTCCAACAATGGAAGTCATTATTTCATATTGAACTGTCTTGAGGCAGATCTAGCAAATCTTTCTAGTAAGACAGGGAATTTTTAGGACGTTTTGTGAATAGATGCAACTAAAAAGGTATAGAATATAGAATGGTTATTTTTTTTCTAAAAGCTATTTTCCATAGGAAGAAAGAGCCAAATCTGGAGATGAATTTAAAAGCCTGATATTAAAACTTGCTTTCTTGTCAAAAATAGTACCTCCATAAATAGTTCTTCAGGTGACTTTTTTTCTTTAAATGGTTTCAAGCACAATGCTGGGCACATTTGGGTCTAAAAGAAGGAGATAACGAGAGGAAAGACATGAGTTTGGAAACAGGAACTTGTTTTGAATACCAGTGCAACTTTTGGATCAGTGTCTTCAATACCTCATCAAGTTTTTTTTTAAGCATCCATAACCTGCTAGTATGGTGCCAGGTTTTGTACAGTTGGGGACATTATAGCTGCAGAAAAGGGTTGTTTTAATGGCTTACACGGTCAGTGTGTGTGAGAGCCTGGGTGCGTGCCCATCAGCTAAGGTTTAGTAGGGGTTTTTTTCATAAATTTCAAAGACTAAAAATTACACAGAGAGTAGAGAACTAAATCAAATTCTGCCACATATCACTCAACTCTCTGCTTGCAAATGTAGAAGTATTTAAGTAAAGATTATCAGAACAGAACTCTAAACTTGTACTTGAAAATTCAGAAGTTAGTAACTTTTGCATTCTTCAAAGAATTTGAATTCCATTTGGCTTGTAGTTGAGAAAAGGAAGCATTTTAGGTAAGTCTCCAGACACATAAACAAAATATAAAGACATAATATTATTTTAAATATATTTATGTGGCATGTTCTCAATGACAAACGTGGAATCATAAGGGAAAAATCAACGACGCTTTTCTCTGAGGAACATTGCTGGAAGTTTCTTCCACGCTACACACACTCCTGCTCAACACCATGCCAGGGCTATCGACTTGTGTTCCTGCGAGCCTTTCTGCCTGGGATTTGGTTCTTGTCAGTTTTGTTCGCCCCTGTTCAGGTGAGGTGCTAGTTGTCCTTTTATTCTTTTGTTTTCTCTCTCACTTGGAGAAAATGGGGTTTTCTCCTCAAATACTCTGGGTCCTTACTACACGTTTCTATGAGAAAAAATTAAGGCATAGAGATTTTCCAATATCAATAACTGTTAATTGGTTCTAAATGTCTTATGTCTCAAAGCAGGTGCTGAAATTTACCTACAAAAATGTCACTGTATAGCTTGAGTGATTACTCTCTGCTTTCAACCAGAGCGTAAAAGTTATGGCCTATGATTTCTCCTTCATGCGTTGGTTCTTATTTGTTCCATTTCTCTCCACCCTCCTCTGTCTCTCTCTCCACAACACACACACACACACACACACACACACACACACACACACACACACACACACTTTTCCAAAGTAAAGAAAATGGAAATAATTTCACTCTCTTTTGGTGCTACACATGAGATTTGTTTATTCTTACCAATTGTAATGACTCAGTAACAAAAAATACTTTCATCTTATTCTTTTACTTGTGTTTCACTTATATCAGTAGGTGTTAATTGCACAGTTTAAAAAATGTTGCTACCAATGTTATTAGCTACTTTGCCTGCATAGCATTGTGCGGTACAAATGTACACCAGCTTGGCTTCCTTAAAACGACTTGTTAAAATGTTATATTAATTCCTATCACAACAGCACTGCTGTGTCATATAAAAACATTTTCCAAACTGCTCTGATAATGAAGCCGCGCTAGCAGGAATATAATACTCTTAACCTGGCAATTCATCACCCCAAAAACAATTTTCCCAGATGATATATTGCCAAGATTCATGCTGCTGCATGTGCATAAAGAAGAGACCACATATTGTTCTGGAACCATAATCAAGTATTACTAAACAATAAAAAGACAGATGTACAAACAGCCTTTGGATTGGACATAATTAAAGTATTTAAAATATCCTTAAATAGCTTCTCCCAAAACTTAGCTTCATTTAAAAATTTTTGAGACTGCTGTCTTCTTCCGTTTTCAAACTCTTCTTGTGAAAGATTAGATTAATCCTAATTTTCAACTGTCCAATTGATTGCATTCTGAATACCCACCCCATGGAGAGGTCCTGTAGCACCATTCAAAGTTGTAAACCCACCTCCTTTGAAATCCACATCCATCCACCTTTCACTGTAAAATGCAGCAGACTGGCAGGATTTCAGAACAATCACCATTGTACCAAAGATGATGATGTTTATCAGTTACTCACAGCCCTGGCTATGTGTATAAGTGGAATACTTGTCAGAATTTCCTGAGTAATGGCTGGTTTTTGTACATGGGATTAGGTAATGTCCTTTAATGAAATAAATTTATGTTTGATATTTTTTCATCTCCCAAACATAAAAGCTGTAAACAGCCACAACCCTTTGAGAATGGAATGGCCTTCTATGACCCTCAGGCTGAAATTTAAGAGTTTTCTGCCGCTGATTCATTCCCATTCCCATGGAAACAGTCACCAGGAATGATTCTTCTGTCATTATTTTCAAGCACTTACTCTGGTCCTAGTGATCTGGTGCTGTGCCTACGGAAGTTAGAGAGGAAACGGACATCAGTCTTGTGGAATGAACGAAAAAATGACTGTCAACTGATAGGTTGCAACTCAGATGCTTCCCAAGAAATCTGTCTAAAATATATGTATATATAACTTTAGGTGTTTCTAATTATAAAAAGATTACGGCACATTAAAAACTTAGAAAGAATGTCTAAAAAATTACGTAAAACTATTATGTAGGGAGAACTGGGAACTGGGCCATTGGGGGACTCCCATGGAAATTTTATAGTTTCTCTTAAAACTTTGTATTACAGAAAATTTTGAACGTGGCACAAATAAAGAGAATGATAGAGTGAATTTTCATGTACTTGTTACCTAACTCCAACACATGTTAACTCATAGTCAGTATTACCTTACCCACACTCCTAACACTCAAGGAGTTATCTTGAAGTAAATTTCAGAAATCATATAATTTAATCCATACTTAGTATGTATACTACTTAAAATATAAGGAGGCTTCAAAAGCAATAAACATAATGTTATTATCACTTCATAGTAGTTTAAGAACAATTTAAAATATAATTGGTTTCAAGAGATTTAAATTTTTTCTGAACAATTAAATATATAATGCTCTTAATTGGAAATTCCATATAGTTAATTAATTCTCACAGAAGGTCTTTTTATTTGCCAAATTCTTACATTTGTAGCCAAACCATTGTTGTAGTTTAACTATGCTTTGACAAACAGAGTTACATCCCAATCTGGTCTTTTCCCAATAAAAGCATTGGCAGTAAGGCTGATAACATCTACCAATTTACTATTTTTCATACTGTACAAATTCTGTTCACTAAATTGAAACCTCTTTAAGCTTCAGCCCTGCTGTTATCATTTTCATTTTTTTTTTTTGCATGGGTGCAAACTGGAATGGTGTTTAGAAAGACCTTGCAAAATAAAAAAGAAAAATTTAATATTTGACTTTTTCATGTCATAATTCAAACAAGATCCTGGATGGCACTTTAAGCCCTTTCCCCTCCCCCTTAACCTGTGTGAAGGATGGAACCCAGGACCTTGCGTGTGCTAGGCAAGTTCTCTACCACTAAACTACATCCCTAGCCCTGAGTCCCTTTTGACTTATAACCTCTCTTTACTTTCTTTTTAAAGTTTTCTCTTGAGATTTATTGTTAAGAAATCAAATGGTCTGTATTCTGGCTTTTGCTGGTACCTACTATGATGTCATTTTCCATGTTCTGCTGTCCCCTATGTATCTGCCTTAGAGGTTAGATCCAGAGACTTGAGAAGATTCAAGTTTGGCATTTTGGCCAGAAGATAATCTATAAAGTTCTTTTCTTACATCAAGAATAGAACATGTTCAATTCTCTCTCTCTTTTATGGTGTTAGCTGAGATTGCTGAACATTACCTATATTCATTATTTCACAGAGGATCTGAAGCAAGGGAATGAGTCATTTATTCAAAATATTAATGAAAGAGTATTTTTGGAAATTAGGAAAATCATATAATAAAACACCAGCATAGTGTGATGATTAGGCTTTTTTTTTTTAAGTGAATCAAACATGCAATAGGACTGATGACATTCCGGAAGTCCACCAAGCCATCTAAATCTAGCCTGATCCCAGATGTGGTTTGGCGCCACCTGGTGGCACATGCCCACTCTGATGTAAGTATTGATGATTCTAGGTTCTGTGGGTGGTGACTGGGACTTTCGGAACAGCAGTAATGATTCCAGGAATCTCCTAATGAGTTGGGGCTATTGTATCAATCATATCCGGTCTACGAGAACATGGAGAAGAATGAGACACACGCTTTGAGCTGTTTCTCAAGAACGGGTCGACTACCCTTTTCTTCAGTAGGCACTCCTCTTCAATCTCATCATCTACCAACTCTCACAATGTAAAAGTTTTAGTATACCCTTGTTTGAAAACAGAGACATGGCTAAGGAGTGTAACCAATTGCTAAAGGCATTGTGACCAAGCTCATATGGGTACAAGGCTACTTTTACTGTACATACATGAAGAATAAAGAAAATTAAATTCACTCATAAGCTTGCTGCCATTCATAGACAGCAACTTATTTTCTTTAAAATGTTTCTCCAATAATGCGCCATATATATTCACACTTATAAAACCAGGGCTCTGTGCTTTCAGACTCCGTGATGAAAAATGTGTCTTATAACATAGGGAGCAACAGAAGACCCATAAGGTAGCAGCTCCCCATCTCACAATGCCAAATTGGTGCTGTCCAGCCTCTGCCTTGACCTGGCTGGTTGAGCCAAGCAGAGCTAAAACTAGCTAAAGATGAACTCGGAAGTCCTCTCCCTGCAATTTAAAAAACACCATTCAGAGACAGAAGGTGGCTGGAGCAAACATGGCCGACGGTTCTGCCTTCACCGGATTCCGGAGCTCCGGCTGCTGAGAACCTCAGACCAACCCTTGCTTGAGTCCTGCCTGAGAAGTTGTTGCTCAGCTTTTATGCTGGCTCTATGAAATGTGACAGTTTCTTTCCAACATGATGGCTGTTAGTATAATAGAATTTTGCTATTAAAACTAAAACTATACCAATAATACATCAGTGTATTCTCGTGACTGGTCGTGATTGCTGACAACGTTTAATCATAAAAATAAAGTGTTAATAGTATATGTAAATAATACATAAAGGATTTGCAATATTTTCAGTTATTTCCATAACAGTTGTTAAAACTCTTGCATACACTGTAAAAACTAATTGTGAGAGAAGTGATATCACTTTACCAAATTACCACAATTTTGTAATAAAATTAGTCTTACTATGTCTTCATCAAAATTGATTATAATTTATGAATGCCTTTGCCAATTTAATTTAGGGGAGAGTTATGTCAAGGACATTTCAGTTAATGTTTTTGATTGTTAATGATGTAGAATAGTTTGTATATTTGCATACTTTAGTTTTGTAATTTATGTTCTTAGTGTGTTTCTTAAGAGTCTCTTTTTCCTCTTTATACAAGACGTCTCTTTTGGTAAGATATTATTCTTTCCTGTAGCAAAAGCTTTTTTCTCTTCCTTCTTTCTCTCTTTTGTGTGTGTTTATGTTTCTAAAATGTATAGATACATTTAAGTTTTAGGTAGTAGAATGTTCAATATTTTCTGAGGTTCCAATTTTGTGTAGAAAATTCTCATGTGTCATCTTCATGTAAATTCATATAAATATATATTAGCATAATACTTTTCTCTTAAAACATTTAAATCTCAGATCCACTTGATTTTATGATGTGAAAAAGTCCTTTTTTCCCTTAAATGAGTGGTTATTATGTCAATACTATTTATTAAACAATCATTTTCTGTTGAGTTTGAAGTAGAAAATTTATCATATATTAAAGTAATATATTCTACTTCAGATATTTGTTTTGTTTATCCACTTCTTTGCTAGTTTCACTAGAATTAATTTTTTTTCCCTGTGATATATTTTATTTGTGCCATGGAAAATCTATTTATTTTTATTTTGCAAACATTTTGACTATTTTGTTTAGTAGAATTTATTTTAGTTAACTTCAGAAATGTTTTGCTTATGCAAAATTCCACCCCCCCTTTTTTGAAAAGTAAATAAATTTGCAAATATTCCTTCTGTATACTATTTTTCCAGAAAACAATTTATATTTTAAGAAAATTGAAGCTTTAAGGTACATGGACTCTCCATATTAATTCATTTAACCCAATATATCCTACAGAAAACTTGTTTGTAGTTAAAATACATACACATAAATTTAACTGTACTATGTTAATTTGATAAATTGATTCTTAGAGATTTAACATTTGATTCTATTTAGAATGAATCATTTAGTTCTTTTAACTGAATTTAGTGGTATGTTATTAGAGGTAAGATTTCACTTTATGTAAGCTAACTCAAATCATAGGTTTGAGTGGGAGACAGCTTATCATTTATATAAGACTGAGTTTAAAAAAAAAATTCTTCTTAATACTTGTATCTTTCATTTTCTTTTGATCTTGTTGTGTTGGTCTTTGATGAGGGAAACAATGATCATTCTTGTCTTGGTTTCTATATTTTGGTGTTTCATATGACATCAGGAAGTTGAGATAGTAATGTAAATAAATCTTCCATTTTATGAAATTTCTCTTCAGTAATAACTGAGAGTATATATTTCTTCTTCATTAAATTGGTAAGAAATTTTATTAATTCAGTTTCCAGTGTCACAATATTTTTTTAAATCATACTAGATCATAGTATGTTATTTTTATTACAAAAGATCTTATTTTCTACTACTTTATTAAAGACCTTTTGATTTCATGTTACTAATTGGGATTGATTTATTGTTATGTGATATTATTATATTTTACTTTCAAAAGTTATGTCACCAGTGCTGGAGGAATAGCATAGTGGTTAAAGTGCTTGCCTTGCAATCATAGGGCCCTGAGTTCAATTCCCTAATACCACATAAAGCCAGGTGTGGAGGCACATGCCTGTACCCAGCAGTGGGGAGGCTGAGGCAGGAGGATTGCAGTGAGTCCAAGGCTGGCCTGGGCTACATAGTGAGGTCGGGACCATCCTGGGCTATAGAGTGAGACCCTGTCTCAAATAAAATAAAATAAAACAAAATAAAAGTTATGTCACAGCCCATTGACCATTTTGATTGAATGTGTTATAAATGTTTACAAATGATTTTAGAAAAATTTTCGCCTATTTAGTATTCAGCATCACGAAGCATATTATCTCTACTGTATTCAAGTCTTGGTGTTAGACAGCCTAATTTTTGTGTTGTCTGAGCTGAGAGGTGAGAAGTGGAGGGAAGTTAATCAGGGGAAAGAATGAAGCAGTGGGAGCACATTCTAGGAAGCAGCGAGGTCACATGATCAAATGTGCCTATTGAGTATCACTCAAGCTTCAGGGGCAGAGTGGATGATCCAGAGGTAAGAGTGGGAACAGTGTCCCATGGAACGTTGAATGGCCTTGGAAAGAAAGGGCCTTGGGAGAAACAAAGTGGCACATGAGAGGGAAAATGAAAAGGCCGTGGTGTTCATGGCATGTGCGTGAGCATAAGAGTGACTCTCAGCTTCCTGGGTAGTTGGCAAAGTCATTTTTTAAAGTGAGGAACACTGAAAACTGATCAGATTTTTGGGCAAGGAGGATGAATTTAATTTTGAAAACCTTCTGTTTGCCCAACCTCTATGTAGGAGTCAAGTTCTAGTCAGGAAAATAGAAACCAGAGTTTTCACTGATGGTTGATTTTAAGGAATTGATTCAATGGCATTAAGTAATTTAAAAGCAAAATAAGAAATGCTGATTCAATGCATCGTTAGTAATTCCAGAAAGCACGTACTATTCATTAGGCTCTAGGAACAAGAAGAGAGATTGGGCCTTTAGGATGCAGAGTTGGAAGAGATTCTCTGCACAGCTCTGGGATGTAGACCTCGGGCCTCTGAGGAGGGGACGCTGGCTGTTGCTGGAGTCTCAGGAGTGAGGGCCATGAGTCTGGAAGTGGGTAAAATAAACCCAAAACACCTGAAAGTTAGAACCAACTAATGCAGCCAAAGTGAGGAACTCTTGCCTTTTGCAGGCCACGATGACATTCAGGCACTGTCCCGGAAGATCTTAAGGGCAGGCAGCTGGACACTGAAAAAATGTGAACAGTAGAGGCGCAGTCCTAGTATCACAGTGCAAGAATATAAAAAGGGGGCTCTGGATCTGGAGACTGTTTTGATAACCAGTAAAATGTGTAATATGAAAATGCAAACTTTTAGGCAGGTGGATTTGGGGATCTGGAGCTCAAGGGAAAGGCCTTATCTACACACATGAATATTGAAGTGAACAATGTCTATATAGACGATAGCTGTCTGACAAAAACAATTAGGCCACACAGGAAATAAGAAATTTTCTATTAGCAATATAGAAAAAAGATGAATTATTTTTAAAATGCATTTTATTTAATAAATATATCAAAATATCAGTGTTTCAACATGTAATCAACATGAAATATTGATGAGATACTTGCATGTCTTATTCTTTTAAAAAATTGCTTTTGTGACACTGAGTACTGAACCTAGTGGCTCCATACTGAGCTATATTCCAAGCTCCTCTTCAGTTTTTATTTTGAGACAGGCCTCATCAAGTTGCTAAGCTGTCCAAGCTGGACTTCAATTTGCAATCCTCCTGCCTCAGTCTCCCAGAGAGCTGCGGTTAAGAATATATACCACCATACCTAGATTTTTATATATTTTTTGAACTTTGCTGTAGATATTGCACTTACAGTAAATCTCAATTCAGACTAGCCATGATTTTAAGTTCTCAATAGGCTGCTTACAGAAATTTTATAAATTTCAACTAGAGACAAGAAAACCTTAAGAAAAAAATTTATGAAGTAAAAATTGTTCCCTGGCCATGGCTTTGAGAAAGCCAAACATTTGAAAGTCCAGTAGTGAAGCAAGAGAACCCACAAAGGAGACCACACATGGACAAGTGCCAGTGGACTGCAGTGTCCGGGGAACTGAAGGCTTCAAGGTGAGAGTGGCTCAGTGATAAGATGGAGAGCAAAGATTCCTTGTTCCCTTTGTGGACATGAAAAGCCTTTTCCTGAGGTGCATTATGGGTAGTGGTACTTCATTAGAACAAGTCCAAAGACCAACTAGAAGGCTGGGAAATCAGATTGTTGGATATAAATGATGTTCTAGGTTTATTTTAAAGAAGAAAAGTTATGCAGGGGAAAAGGAGCTAGAATGTGGAAGAAGGAATAGGGAGTATGGAACTTGGGGTGAGAGTTTCAATCATCATATTTATATAGTAGTAAGAATAGAAACATAAGAAGGAAAGGCTGATGATATAATGGAAAGTAGGTAACTCACCGTGTGAGGTTTCCAAAATGGTAGGGAGAGATAGGGCAGGGATGAGATACATACCTCTAGGCCTTCATGGGAAAAGAAAGAAGATGATTTAGATGTAGGTGGGTGGGAAGTTGAGTGGCAGGAAGCTGAGAGGGCGTTTGTCTGATGAAAGACGGGTAAGAATCTGTTAAGATGGAGATGCGTGGGTGACCGTGACGGGAGAGGAAGTGGATCAGAGAACAGTGGCAGAATCACTATGGCCTGTGGAGGACACAAGAGATTCGAGACTATGAATTTAATGTGCTACTAGCATGGATATTTTTCTGTTATACGTTTCCCCCTGGTAGTTGTGGACACATAAGAAAGTTATTGATATTGGGGTGCATGTTTCGCTATTCTAACTTGCTAAGCTTGTGCTAAGATCAAGAGGTTCATTTTGGGGATGGTTTTCTTCCCTATTTGACCTATAATCGTGTCATCAATAACCAATAACAATTTGTAGCCTATTTTTATGTGTTAAACTATTTTATTCTTGTTTTACATTTCATTTGATTGTCATGAATCCTGTGCATAATTTTGTACAAGAACATTCCCAGCAGATATTTTTGCTGTGCTCCCGATTTTAGCCTAGATGCCTCTAGTCTTTTATCTTGAAGTGTGATGTTCTTTGATGATTTAATAATGTTGAGAAAGTCTTCAGCCTCTAGTTTTCTAATGTTAACAAAAATCAAATGGGCTGTATCAAAATCTCTTCATCATGTGTCTATTATCTGTCACATAATTTTTCTTATTGAATCTATTTAATCGATCTGTGAATTCTGGGGATAAATCTCAGTTAGTTGATTTTTAACATCATTGAACTTATTTTGAGAGTAACTTATTTTAGATTTGGGGATATATCAAAAGGGATTGGCTTTTATTTTTGTCTGAGTACCACAGCAGTGTTAGCTTCATAAAATAAATTATATAGCTGTCTATATTTTTCTGTTCTTTGGAGCAATTTAGTTGCCGTTAGCTGTTTCTTGAACATTCAAAAAAAAAAAAAAAAAAAAAAAAACACCCCAACTCCATCGGTTTAAGCCAAGACTTATTTTATGTCTGTGCAGTGTTGTCTGTGGTTGTGGATTTACTTGACTTTGATTCTTCCTTGAGTCAATTTTAGTAACTTTGGTTTAAAAAGACAAGCATATATTTCATTGGAACTTTTAAATATTAACAAATAATACAACATATTATCTTATAATTTTGAAATTTGTGTCTGTTGCTGTATCTCCTATAATATTGCTCTTTTAAGTGGCTAGAGCACTGGCAATTTTGTTTTGCTTCTTTTATTGCTTAGGTTTTGAAAATGTTCTGAGAATAATTTAGTTCCTTATCTTTCTGGGGTGGGAGTATTCTTCCCTGTAGTACTCAGTTGAGTGATTTATTATCTTTGTTCTCTCTCTCTCTCTCTCTCTCTCTCTCTCTCTCTCTCTTTCTTTCTTTCTTTTCTTTCTGTCTCTCTCTCTTTCTCCCTCCCTCCCTCCCTCCCTTCCTTCCTTCCTTCCTTCCTTCCTTCCTTCCTTCCTTCCTTCCGAGTCTCACTCTGCAATCCAGGCTAGTCCCGAGCTCACTGGGTACCCCAGGCTGGCCTTAAATTCACAGCCATCCTTCTGCCTCAGCCTCCTGCCTGCTGGGATTATAGGCATGCGCTGCTACACCCAGTTTATGTGATGCTGTGTTGTTGAACTCAAGGTTTAGTGCTTACTAAGCAAGAGCTCTAACCTCTGAGATATTCCTGCAGCCCTCGAATGATTTATTTTCAATCTGCTTCCTTTACATTGAAAAAATTTCTTCAACTTTTTTTCATTTAGAAGTATTCTGTTATATTTGTTTTGTTTTGACAAAATAGTTTCTGAAAATTTTCACTCAAAAAGATTTTTGTGTATTTGTTATCAAAAGTTTTATATTTGCATTATTTCAATGTTATCAATTTATCATTTTAACACAGAGTAGGCAGATAAAATGTCTAGATTAGTTTCTGTTTTGGAAATTATTGAGGTAGGAAACACAAGATATTTTTAATAAAATATTTGTGATATTTGAGAAGAAACAGAGCACAGAGTTTAACTTAGCACTCTATAACTGGTTTTTATCCATTATTCTTTTTTACTTGTTTGATGCTTTTTCTCTTGAGTTCTTTTGCATTATCTTTGTGGTCCCAACTTTTTGTTTGCCCCATGATACACTCTCAGTCTTTTCCCCCCTTTAGCCTTTGTGTTACATTAGTTTTGATCTTTCAGTATTGCTTTCTATCAGGCATATCTTTTATAAGTAGATAAATTTGATAACTCCCCCAACCCCACTTCAGTTTATGTGCTGCTGAAGTGAGCACCAACCCCCACTTGAAGTGGACGGGTTTTGTTATGTTTGAAGAGGAAGTTTTAAATCAATTCATTTTTTATTCTGATAGGATTGGTCTTTTGAAGACTTTTTTGTTATTATATTATGAATATCAGATCAATAGACTAATCCTCTGGAGAATAGTGCCTCACGATCTAGTCATCTTCCCAAAGTTCCACCTTTGTCCTCTTCCTTCTCACTTGGATCACTAATGATGACATGGGAAGAGCATGAGATGATGGCGAGCCGGGAAGCCATGTCCCACCTAGGCTCTGGCACTAACTCAGGTTAGGCTAGTTTCTAAACTTGCTGAGCCTCACTTCCTTCTCCCTCAGGTAGGCAGTAATCATACTTAGACACCAGAAAGGCGATAAGGTTATATGAATTTCAGGAATAAAATGATTAAGTGGCATTCCCAAGACATAATAAGTCTTGGTGAAGGTAGATCTTGTCATTTGTTATCTCGTTACTGTATAGTTAGTCCCCTTTGATGCTGACCTAGGGTTAGCAGAGACTTTCTCCAGAATATTCCTTGCAGTTTTCCATTTCAGCTTTGCTTTCTGTATTCTGGCTTGTACACTCTGAATCTTGCTCTCTTTGAAATATTCACATTTTCTTACATCCCCTTAGGGCTGTAGTTTCTGCTAAATTAACATGACAATCTGTCAAACACCAATAGGTTATCATCTAAATGAACACTTTCACTTCACAGAAATTGCTGGTAAACATATTTTGGACAAAGAAATATATATCCATATCTGGAATTTTAGGAGCCCAATTTTTTGTTGGACAGGATCTTTCAAATAAAAAAAATCATCAGATCTTTGGGGAATTTGGGGTTGTGAACCAGAGCGTAGACACTCTTGGCTTTTCATGTCTTAGTCACTTTCTTATCACTGGGACAAACTACCTGACACCAATTGAAGGAGAATAGGCTTATTTTGGCTCTCAGCTGTTAAAGGATTCAGTCTAGTTGGCATACTCCAAGGCAGAAAGGGTCTTGTGGAAGATCGTAGGGCCTAGTGGTAGTGGGCAGATGCCAGCTATTCATTCCATGACAGCTGGAAAGAGAGAGAGAGAGAGAGAGAGAGAGAGAGAGAGAGAGAGAGAGAGAGAGAGAAAGACAAAGAGCTGAAGACAAGTATACAGTCTTTGAGGTTATGTCCCTAGTGACCCAGCATGACTGAGGTCCCATATCCTAACAGTGCATTTAGCTACTGAGCCCATCAATAAATGAGTCTACGTGAGTATCAGGTGCCTTGATTCAATCACGTTCCAAATATATGAGACATTGGGGAACATTTTAAATCTAAACCATAACATTTTACGATATTCCTGAATAAGGGAAGAAGATCCAAGAAGCTCAATCATGGGAAGAACAGCTTTCCACATTTTGGGCAAAACGAGATGGTTAAAAATTTGGAAGATGAAATGAGCTGTAGCTTCTGATAAATTAGAATAAATTTGACATAAATTAGAAATGTCTTCAATGATTGATAAGATGAAACATTAAAGATCAAAACCAAATGAAAGATAACAGAGCTCAGGTAAGTCAAATCTATTAGCAATAGGATTTGATAGGTGGTCAATCTCATTTTACAGGTAAACTAAACTTAAATCAGGCCCAACTGGGCTGAGCCCATGTCACAGGAAGTCAGGGAGAGGCTGGCTGAATGTAAGCTTTCAAGCTGGGAGGTAGAGAAAAGTGCTGCCACTGTGGGCAAAGGCCAAAAGCAACAATAGAGCTGGACTAACTGGAAATCCCTACAGGCCCCTCAGGAGGCAAGTGAAGAGCAAAAGGATTCTCTGGTCACCCAATCACTACTGGCTTTAAGGAGCTGTAAATGATGCAAGAAACATGCATGCTACTTTTGAAAGCTTGGTTTCAGAAGTTCAGGGGCACTTCCAGAAAAACAGATAGATACTTACCGCTTAGAATCCCTTTTTTGGGAAAAGAAGGAAGGACAGAAGAAAAGAAGGAAGGAAAAAAGGATGAAAGAAAGAGAAGGAAAGAGAGAGAAGAAAGAAAGAAAGAAAAAATAAGAAAAAAGAAATTCTAGTATTTAGTCAGTAATTTGCAAGAATATGGTGTGCTGCAAATTTTTCTGGAAAATTACACTATAAATATAGGCTATATTTTACCTATGTATGAAAGAGCCACCCAGTATTGTTCATAAAAGAGAAGCTCATTTACTCTTAGTCCCCAATCTAAGTTAGATTTTGGTTTAAATATAATAATACAGCTATGTTTACATTCTCTTTTAAAAGTAGCTACTATTTTTAGACTTTGAATTTTTACATAATTTAGAAATATACAGTGATACGGCATTTAGAATGAAAACATTTTGAAGATGTTTCCTGAAGGTAGAAACGGAAGCCTCTAAAAGACTTCTGGGAACACTATCTAACGTCCCGCCAGAATCTTCTCTGAGGCCTACAAAACACACTGCTATGTTTGAGATCTAAAATACTCCCTTGAAGACTCATGTGTACAAAGGAGGGGTGTTGGAAGGTGACCAGTATGCTACCCTTATCAGGGGATTCATTCATTGATGAGTTTGTAGTTAGCCATCTTGTTAGGAGGTAGAGCTTGGTTAGAGGAGACAATCCCCAGCAGCGTGGCTTGGAAGAGTATATCTTGTCCCCTCTTCCTCCCCGTCTCTCATCTTGTCTGCCATCAGGTGAGCAGCTCTCCTTCACCACGCCCTTCCACTGTGCCTTTCTGCCATTCAGCCAGCTGACCATAGACCTGATGCATAGATCTATGAGCCAAATGAACCCATCCAACTACAAGTTACAGGTGTTGGGTATTTTGTTCTAATGATGGGAAAGTGACTAACATATGCCCACCTTTTGAATAAACACAAAATACATCCTTCGATTTTTTTTTCAAAAAAAGTAACTGGCGATATTGGTGAAGATGTAAGAAAAGAGACATTTGTAGGCTGGAAGTGGTAAGCATATTGGTACAATATTTTTGAGAATATAAATAGTTTAAAGCCTTAAGAATCTTGCTATCCTCTACCCATCAGTACATCTTGCAGAAATCTAGAAAAAAACCAGTTATGTGTAGAGAAATACGTTACAAAAATAGCCAAACAGAATTATTTATAAATCTGAAAAATTAGAAACGCTATCATCTGAGGGCTACTAAAAGATTATTTTTTTCTTTGGATAAAATTATTTGTTAGAAACAAAATGGAAACTGTAGGGCACCAGAGGACATAAACTTTTTTGAAGGTTTTACTCTCTGCAAGACACAGTGTCCACCAAAACCCAGTAGTACATATTTCATTCCAGCTTTCCCTTTTCTTGACCCAAAGTGAGCACTCATACTTGTCTGTATGGTCCTGGACCCTAAAAGCCTCACCTGAATAATGAAGATGACCATGGCAGGCTGACTGGGGAACAGTTGGTCTCCTGAACATTCTGGGTTGTCACAGCAAGGAATCAAGGAAACGAAAATCTGATCCCCTTTAGTGTGGTCAGTATTTTTCCTGAAGCAGTGTAAGAAAATCTCTTGGTTTATTTGGGATAGTCAAGCTCAGCCTTTCCTTTTTAAAAAAATAAACAATACTAAAAGTAAACAATCAAACACACAAGCAAATATTTTGTAGACATTCACATACTTTATGGCATAATGTGCTATCCTGAAGAACTGTAAAAAATAATGGACGTATCTATACCATAATATTATCCCCCTGACTGAAGGGGATCCGGATGGTAGTTGCCATTTTCTTCTGTTTTTATAATTTAAAATTTTTGCACCAATATGTACCTCTTTTGTACTCAGAAAGCAAATGGTTATGAAAAGTTTTTATTTTCTTGGTTGTTATTTATAAAGTACTGATCATGTACCAGATAGGATGCTAATGCTGGGGACGAACAAAGGCGTTTTTTTTTTTCTCTTAGGGGTTGTTTCCAGTGAGGTGAGAACGAGAAGATAAAACACAAACTAATAAGTAAATTAAGTACATAGTATGTCAGATGGTGATATGTACTAGAGGATAAAGACAGGACAGGGAGCTAAGCATGCTGGGGGATGGAAGGAAATGAAATTTTAAATAAGGGAAAATGTTAAATAGCATAGGGGGATTTCAGATGAGTGCATTTGAATTTCAAATCTTTGCTAGTGGCCACAGATGACTAAAAAGTAATTATTAGGCCCAGAGTACCTTGGGTATCATCGGGCAACCACAGAAAAACGGAGGATTGCGGGTGTGAAGCAACTTAGATGTAGACCCAGTGTCAAAACAGCAGCGGTACCCTTGGCTACCCTGTAAAGGACACAAGTGGTGCAAGTGTGCCTAGACAAAGGGCCATTCGACTTTAGACCTTTGCACAAGAGTCTGCCGCAAGAGCAGACATAGGTCCCTTGATAAGCGTGTGTGTGTCTGTGTGTGTAGGTGACTGTGTGTGTGTGCACTTCCATCTGTGTGTGTGTAGATAGAACCAGAAAGTCACCCGTTCTTAGCTCCTACTCTTCCCAGTTCCATGTGAGCTTCCTCGCTGCTCTTCCCCCAGACTGGCTTCCCTTCCCCAGGCATCCAGAAACCTGCGATATGGGCGCCCCAGTCAGAGTGGAAACGCTGTCAGTCTGAAAGATGGTGTACTCTTCCCTGCCAAGGTGGGTGCTCAGCCAGATGGCATCAAGCCAACTTGTCAATGTGTTGTTTAGAACCCAGACAATGTCCCCTGCTCTTCTCATAGAGAGTTTTATATATCACATTATGATTTGTTTAGATGCATGCACTCCTAAATTCCAAGAATAGAGCACAATTACATTCACGCAAAAACACCAAGTGCCAAGTGCGTTCCAAGCCCAAATACAAATTATTTTGTACTAATATATGTAATTGGATCCTTAGAAATTGACCAGAGAAAAACAACTTCTCTGCATTGCAAAATTTTGATAAATGATTTAGAATTATCTGTTCCGTCTATAACTGCCATGAGCGATTTTAAAATTGTATACTTACCTTTTTCATCTAAATATGACATGCCTGGTGTAAAACAGACAATAAGTGATAGTTGTGAATGAGGCGGCTGGTACTGATGCTGCTTGTTAAGTGATCACAGGGACTTTCCTAACATATAACAGGACCGAGCAAGATTCTCATTTTCCTAGGTGTATTTGTACTTCGAAGGAGGATTATCAAGAGAAGATGTGCAAAACTCAAAGAGGTAAATGTTAGGTGGTGAAATTTTAGGTTTTGCCTGTTTAAGATGAGTGCAGTACTGGCCCTAGAGCCCATGAAGCCTACCACGCTGTCATGTACAAACTCGGGTTGTACATAAACTCAGCACAGCTTTCATCCTCTTTGCATCCATCACTAAACCAGTCGGGAAAGGAGTGCAGGAAGTTCACTCTCCTCTACAGACCTGAGAGCCTGCCCACTTCCACCTGCCAATCAGAATGGAGGAGAAGGCTGAAGATAATTGCATCTGATATCTTTCAAGGGACGTCAAGACTTCCGAATTCAAGCCGGTGGTCTGGATATTCCCGTGGTTTTTGCTACACATTAAAGATGAAAGCGAATGGATTCGGCACCAGTCCACATTAATTATCTGAGGCCCTTTGGCTCCCTGGACTGTGTCAGGAGTTTGGAGGTCCTCAGACTATATTCTGCTGCACAGAAAAAGAAAAGTCTAGCAAAGGGAATAATAGCATTGGTCAGTTTCATTTACAGCTGGTTTAGCTTGGCTGAATTAATGAGTACCTATTAGGCAGACTTGCAAGGATCCCTTTGCACGTTCTTAAAGAATACCATACAATTAAATATCTCTGTGGCAGAATCATAAATAGCAGAAGCAGGAAAAAATGCTCAAATTACCCAGATTGACATTTTCTAGAGCAGCTTCTTTTCACTGGTTAAGAACATTGTGGTATGGGCACAATGTAGGCATGAGTGGGATATCTCTTACATTCATGTCACTGCACTGAACCCAAAGTGCCCCTCTTTATGAGACACCATGTGCGGCTTTCCTGCCATCTGCAGCTCTCAGTGTTTTGTTCATGGCTATCCTAGGCACCTCCTGTTGCTGACCTGGGTTTAGATTTTGGGTCATGTCTTATTCCTCCTTTGGGTCACAAGCCTGCTTCAGCAGACACCGCATTTTATAGCTTCATATTCCTCCAGAGTAGTTGGCAGAAGGATTCCCATGTGATAAGATGTCCAATAAACACTTTGAAAATAATAAATACTGTTGTGGTTTGGATCTGAAGTGTCCCTTCTAAAGCCCATGTACCTACGAATACTGTGCACTGTTGGGAGGTGGGACCTGGCTGGCAGGGCAGATGCTTGGGGCTGGACCTGGAGGGGCGTGGGTTGGTTCTGCCCTTCCTCCCAGACTTGGCTTTATTTTGCCATGCTGTAGGGATCTCTCTCTCCAGCCCTGTCATGTGATGTCACCATTTCCAGCTACCCTCTGTGAAAAGATTGTGACGTACTGAAATTTTGAGCTAAAATAAATTTTTCTTCCTTTAAGTTGTGGATGTTAGAAATTTGGTAACATGAATATAAAGTAACTAAGACAATGACTAAAAAGAAAGGAAAGGAAAAGAAATAACATTCCTACAATCCTACAATGCTTAATAATGTTCTCATTATTAATATACTTTTTTACAAAAATACTTTCTATGTTCCTGGCACTAGACATGACACTCAAATTACTTAATCATGTGACCACATTAAGAAGACAAAATTAGACCTACATGAGTTAAATAAATATTAGCTTAGAGTCTTAGATGCAGGGTTTTAATCACAGGTCTGGCTCTAGATCCTATGATTAAAACTTTTATGCTGTACATTTCTAAAATTGTAATGTTTCTTGGTATTTTAAGATGAATACATTTTTCATTACCCCCATGATATCTAGAATTGCAAAATTTAATTGTTAACATTGCTGAATGCTCTGGAGTCAAAGATCAAAGACAAGCCCTGAAGTGGGCTGGGAGGATGTGGAGCTGGCTTTGAGTTCCACACAACTAATGGCTTGGAGAATACTGGCATCCTTGTAGATGTTTGGGACATATTAAGATGGCCCGAAATACTGAGCATATATTTTTTTATCCCTGATATTATGGTGTTTAGTAGAGAGGAAGAATTTTATGATTAATTAAGAACAACAGTATATTGTTTAATAGGGAAACACTTTGAGGTATTGTTGTATATCAGCTTTACTCGTGCATACATTGGACGTCTATGATGGCTCAGGAGAGCGCACAGACACTTAGAATGTAGGATTGGATAGAGTGCTGTGTCTGCATTCAGGGTGCTGACACTCTGCCGGGGAGGCAGCTGAGTAAACAATTAGGATGCAGTTTGAATATTATGGTAGAAGCTCCCAGAGGTACAGCAGATAAGGCATAAAGCAATACGGAATCAGAGCCAAGGAAAGACAGGCCTATTTTTAATGATGAACAGATCCTTTGGGAAGGCTGATGGTGATAGGGAATTAAGCTACTGATAGAGATCTTGGTTCCGGGTTCTAGATTTACCAGTAGGGGTAAATGGAGGAAAGATAAGCACACGGGACTCAAGTCACAGACAGGAGGATGTCCTGGCGAGTGAGGTGAATGCAACAAGGACGTTTGTGGTCTACAAAGCAGTTGTGCTATTATTGTCTAGACTTCTGCCAGGAATGAGGCCCAGGCACAAGTACCAACATGCCTGTAAATCTCCAGATCGTCAAAGGCGATAGAACTCTGCCATGGACCTTTGGTGTATAGAGTTGGCTCTAAACTTTGCCATAAGAAATAACAGAGCAAAAGTAACTTGGAAACAGACAAACCCATGAACTTTGGTTCTTCTGCTGAGGGACTTCTTTCATTACTTTAAACAAGAACAGGGTTGGCTCCGAGCATGGGTTTAGGGTGAGGCAGACATTGTAGAAGGAGGTGATAAGACCCAGGCAAGATTCAAGCCAAAGGGGTTAATGAGTCCCTACATGACATCATAAGTAATTGACGAGGCTTTTTTCCTTGTCATGCATAGAACATTAACTGCTAAAGGTTTACTTAGCACTTTATTTTGAGCAATGACATGGTACCACTCGTAAGTCGTTTGGCAGTTTTGTCTGTTATTATTGAAATGTTTATAAGGCTTCATAATTTTAGAAAAATCTCTGTGGTTTCTAATGATGGTAGCTTATCCTAGCACCTGAAAAAATTAGCAATGTACTATTTAATTAAAGCATAATTTTAGATAATTTGACAGAGGCCAGCCTGAAATTTATCTTTGATGGATTTGGATTAACTATAATTCACTAAGCTAATTAAGTTGAGCAGGATTGCAAGGAGAAGGCTTTACTTTTGAAACCAGCTTTTATTACTCTTAAATACTTTAAAAGCTATCATTTATGTATCACTATTTAGTTAATTATAATAATAATTACTTATTCATAAACATAGACTCTTTAGTGATACTACTTAACTTTTAGAGATGCTGTTTTATAATCATTAAGAATATTTATAATAGTATTTTCCTTCGAAGCGACAGAAACCCAGGTAGTATGAACTTAGACCAAATGAAGAGTGATTTTTGCTATTCTTAATTGTAGGGACAGCAAGTATGTTAGTCTATTTGAGCAGCTATAGCAAAATATTGTGTACTAGGCAGTTTATAAATAATACAATTTGTTTCTCAGGGTTCTAAAGGTTGATAGGTTTGTAATCAGGATGTGGGCAGATTCTTGTTTTCTGTTTTGCAGAGGGAACCCGGTTGCTATGTTATCACATGGTAGTGACCTCACTGACAAAGACGCAAGTCTTTTGCTGGGTCTGGTGGTGCAGGTCTATAACTCCTGTGAGAGGCTTAGGCAAGAGAAAAACAATTTTTCACTTTGCCTGGATAACTTTGTGAGCTAGCAAGACCTTGTCTCAAAATCAAAAGTCAAAAATGAGAGTAGCTCAATGCAACAACCATGGTCTCAATATCCAGTACCACAAAAAATAAACGAAGAAAAAACCCCACAATCCTGTTTGTGAGAGCTCCACCTTCATTACCCAATCACCTTCCGAAACCTCCACCTCACATGATCAACAGTTTTCAGGGGGTTCGGATTTCAAGAAGTAAATCACAAACGTTCAAACCATAGCAGTCAGAGTTAGCTGGCTCCTGGGATAGCTGAAACTAGGGACGATGTTAACGTCCTGTGGTCCCCCGCCCCCATCACCTTACCTTCTCCTGCCTGTGGCAGCTTCTCCTATCCGGGCGTGAATGTCCTTGGGAGCAGAGCCCCAAATTTCATCATATCTACCACCCTGGAGAAATTGGCATTGTTTACTCCTCCTTAAAATCCTTGTAAGTCTCCAGTCACAGCCACTTGGGTAGATGTCCATGCCTAGACCAGTCAGTTGTAGTCAAAGGAATCAGAATAAAGTGCTTAGTTCAACTTAGACCACACATGTATAGATTTCTTACTATGACATAAGAATAAAACATACATTTTTATGAAGAGAATGTGAAATGCATAATTAAATGGAAAGGCACACTATGTATTTGCATGAGAGCTGTCAGTGCTATAAATGGTTCATTCATCAACAAGTATTTACAAGGGATCCTGTATGCCAAGCATTTACTGAGCAATGATAATTCTCTCCCAAATATTTATAACTTCATCACAATTCTGATTAAATCTTAAATAAGTTTTTTTGAGAACACTAACAAATTGGTTATAAAGTGATAAAGCTGGGAGTGATTGTGGACACTTATAATTATAACTAATAATCTGGGACTCTGAGACGGGAGGATCATAGCGTGGGCAATCCAGCAATGTAGAAAGATCTTTTCTTTTTTTGAGACGAAGTCTTGCTCTGTAGTTCAGGCTGCTCCTGAACTCACTATACAGCTCAGGCTGGCCTTTAGCTCATGGCAATCCTCCTGCCTCAGCTTCCTGAATGTTAGGATTATAGGCATGGACCATCATGTTTGGATTATATGTTACGGGAGAATTGAACTCAGGGATTTTCACTTGCTAGGAAACTGCTGCACTATTCCTCCAGCCCAAAACATTTTCTTGATATAAAAAAATAAAGTGAGTTAGGTATGTATCATAGCTCAGTGCTAAGACCCTGGGTTCAATCCTCAGCAGCACACACATACCATTGATAAGGAATCCAATATATGTAAGAATAACTTAAATATTTATTTGAACCTGGTATTTTTGATCTCTGCCGCATGTGACATAGCTCACCTACAAGGGCCAGTAGATTTCCATGGTTTCTCCGTTCCACTTGAATTGGTAAAGTGTTGATTCTCAGGAGGTAACAAAATGTTAACTTAGTTCAGGATGCTATAAAAATTGCCATAAATTTGATGGTATATAAACAACAAAAACGGATTCCTCATAGTTTTATAGGCTAGGAGTCTGAGGTCACAGTGTCAGCATTATCAAGTTGTGGTGAGAGCCCTCTCTTCGCATGCAGATTGCATATTTCTTAACACTATGAAGATACAGCTAAGTGAGAAATTTATGGCACAAACTTCATATAATATTAAAGAAGACTTGTCTTAAATCAATTTAACCATTTTCTTTTATAAACTAGAAAACTAAGACCAAAATAAATACAAAACAAATAGAAAGAAGGAATAGTAAAGACAAAAACAAACAATTGATAAAACTGAAAACAGAAAAATAGTAGAGAAAATCAGTGAAACCCAAAGCTGGTTCTATGACAAGATCAAGAAAATGGATTTCAAAGAATAGTGACAATTAAAAAAAGAGAAAAGGAAAATGACCAATATCGGAAATAAATAAAAGGAAGGGTATATTTTACCTTAAGGACTTTGAAAAGATAATATTGAATGCCCTGAACTACTATCTGATTACAAATTTGAGAACTTCCACACAGTGGCTCAGTTTCTCAAAAACCACAAGCCACCAACTCTTACTTGAGATGAAATAAGTAACTTAAATTGTCTTAATAACTACAAAATGTTTTATTTTATTGTTAAAATTTTTCTTAAAAAGAAATCTCTAGATCCAAATAGATTCACTGGTAAATCTTACCAAATATATGATGACGAAACAACCCTAATTCTAAATATTCTGTTTCAAAAAATGAAACACACGTGTCCTAACTTGTTGAAGAGATCAGAATTGCACTGATACCACCACCATGCAAATACATTTCAAAACCAAGAAACTATGCAACAATATCCTTTTTACCCAGGAATCTCTGGTGAAGTATTAACAAATTGAATTCAATGATGTGTAATAAAGAGTAATACACTGGGATCAAGGTACTTCATCTCCCAAAAGAAAGCTGGTGCAATATTTGAGAATCTGTCAATGTAATGAAAGTTTTACTGTGTTATTTCAACAGTTTCTGCAAAACGAATACTTAGATAAGAATCTAGCGAAAACATGTATAGAATCTTTACAGTAAAAACTGGAAGATGTTAATGATTGAAATAAAATTTAAAAATGATTAATAGTGAGGTGCAATGTATTCATAGAAGACTCAACTCAACAAAAATGTCAATATTTCTCACATGACAGCAGCGTTTTTGCAAAAAAGAGTTAATTTATAAAGCCAAAGGAGTTAGAATAGTTAAAACAACTTTTGGAAAGAAATTAAAATTGGAGACATACTATTACTGTTTGCTGTAGAGCTGTACTGATTAAGGTAGTGTGATATTCGTAAAGAGAGAATCATATATTGGTAGATCAATAAAAGAGAACAGGAAGTACAGAAGCAGATCCACAAAATTATAACAATTGATTTTGATAAATATTAAAGTCAATCCAACGGACAAAAGACAGTCTTGCCTATCAGAAGTGCCAGTGATTGCAGCACTTGTCTAGGAAGCTCGAGGCTTAGCGTTCTATCCTCTCAGCACCACAAAATATCTGGGCATGGTGGTGTGTGTCTATAATCCCAGCACTCTGAGACTGAGGCAGAAGGACCGCCATGAGTTTGGAGCCAGCCTGGGCTACATAGTGAGTTCAGGACCAGCATGGACTAACTATAGAGGGAATTCTGTCTCAAAAAAAAGTGTTACAAAATTACACATCCACGGGAAGAAAAAAAGGTGATCTAAATCTTACAAACTTCCAGCAAAAGTTAACTTACAATGATCCATAGACATCGCTATGAAAAATGAAATTATAAACCACTAGTAGAAAAAGAGGACAAAAATTGCGAGTAGGGATTAAGGCAGAGAATTCTTGGAACAATAGTAAATCACAATCCATAATAAAAAGTTGACAGAATGGGCCATAATAAACAAATTTAAAATTTTCATTTATGTTCATACAAAAGCTTGTGCACAAATAATTGTAATAATTCTACTTAGAATCATCAAAGTCACCAAATAAACGAGATAACTTTCAACAGATGATCAGATAAATTGTAATATCGATGCAGTATTCGCTATCGATGCAGTGATGGGAAAAAGGACTTCCCATACATGTAATGCCTTACGCGAATTTCAAAGGCAGTGTGCTCAATGAAGGTTGCATACTTTATGAGTTCATGTAATCATGCTACATAATAATGTTTCATTTAGTGATGGATCACATACATGATGGTGGCGCCATAAGACTATGTCACCATCTTGTGTGTGTAACTACATTCCACACTGTGGGTCCAGTAGTGAAATTACCAGGTAGCCTCTTTCTCAGAATGCATGTCTCTGTCTGAGTTTCTGGAATAGTCAAAGCTGCAGTGATGCAGAACAGGTCAGAGTTCAAGCAGGCCATGAGAGAGCGAAAGTTATGATTAAAATGAAATGTCACAAGGACATTTTGTGGGTGACTGAGCTCCTCTTTAGCCTGAATATGGTATGGTTACACGAATCTGTATCTAGGTTAAAATTCACAGAATTGTATACCAAGGAAAGTAAATTCTCCCTTTTGTATTATGCTATTTTGAGAAATAAAATATGCTACAAGGTTAGGAGACATTAATTCACCTGTTTGAATTCTTCTTTTTTTCTTCTTAACTTCTGAGTTTAAAAGACCCACAGAAAAGGAGTACTGACCTGACTTTACAGAACGAATCACTTCTGTAGGTCAGAAAATAACACAAAAATATTATAAATAGAGAAAATATTTGCAACGTATTTAGGAGGCAAAGGGAAATGTACTTAACATATAAAATACTTCTTTACTTCGGAAGAAATGACAACAAATCAATAGAAAAAATGTACAAAAGACCTGGAGACAGTTTCCAGAAGAAAAAAATTCAAATAGCCAATAAACATTTGAAACGATGTTCAACTACAATAGTAATCAGGCAAGTACGCATCACAATAAGAATGAGATGTTATTCCCAATTGAGAATGCCAAAATTGAAAAAGATGGATAATGGAAGCAAGAATTAGGAAATGGGGCTTCTTGTCTACTGTTGGTTACAGTGCAAATTGGTGACATTATAATATGGCAATTACAATCAAAATTTAAAACAATGCTCCTTGTCTTGACAACTTCATTTCCAGGAATCATTCCTCTTAAATACTTGCACATACTCATAAATACATTGTGTAAGAATGCATATTGTGATATTTGTTTGCACTAACAAATTACGGAGACGCTAACTGCTTACTAAGAGGGTTAAGTAGTTCAGATGGAGGAGTACTGTTTAGTCACTAAAAAGAATGTGGTAAAGTAACCTGCATTGACATGGAAATATCTCCTGAACAAGTATGGGCTAAAATTATGGAGTAACAGGGCAATATGTACAGCTTTACGATAATTTGTTAAAAGCACCTATTCGCATATATATCTGTATATGCAAATACATTACGTGTATAACCACACACATAGAAATGTGTAAATGTGGGAAAAATAGCCTTGATAGTCTGCCCATTAAATTGATGTTTACAGTTTCCCCTGGGGTGGCAGATGGAGTGGGAGTGGGCAGCATGAATATAAGTGGCATCAGCTTTATAGCAGGAAATTAATTACACTTAACTTCCTAAAATTAATTAAGTACCCTTAAATTAGACTAATCTGCAGATGGCTTAATAATTTACAAAACTGTGAGCTAAGTGTACAGAAAGGGGCAAGTGTAATGGTCTGGGGCTAAACGCTGCCAATGCTGGCACTTTCCACAGGTTTGAAAGGACAAAGGCAGAGGATTGTTCCTGGGGCCCAACTGCAGAGTAGTGGGGGGGGGGGGGGGGGGGGGGGGCTGTTCCCGGGGGAGCTGTGGCTTTGATAAAGAGACACAACCTCTGACTACTGCTTGGGGTGGAGCCAAGGTCATAAATATGTTTGCTTCTCTCCTGCTCTCCTGTCACACGTGTGCGTTGGCTGAGTGCTCCCCAAAGGAAGAGCCCAGCTGGGCAGGAGGCCCAAGGCTGAGGTCAGAGTGGGCAGAGGGGAAGCGTGTACCTGGATGGGCAAGTGGAAAGCCACCCCTGTGGGTATTTTGTGCCTTATTCTGGTTTCTTCTATATTCGGTGGATTATTAACAATTAAGCACATTTTAGCAGGGCCTAATTGTGTAGACCTGTAATTCTGGTGCTCTGGGAGTCTGAGACAGGAGAACTGCTAGTTCAAGTCCAGCCTGGACAATTTAGCTACTTAGCAGGCCCTTGCCTCAAAATAAAAAGTCATAATGGGGGCATAGCTCAATGCAAAGGTGTTGGGTTCAATCTCCAGTACCCCTCCACCACCTCAACAGATAGACACACAGACAGACAGACAGACAGACAGACAGACAGATGATATTGTAAATTTCAGGTGATAAGATAGTGCCAGGTTCCCATTTATTTTTATTTATTTCTAACTGAATCCATAGCACTTTCATGCAATGAATGGGTAAGAGAATCATACAATTTTCCTCCCACCATAATAATTATCCCTTTGTCCTTATTAATGATCCTGGTTTGTTAAGGTATCCTCTAATGTCCCAGGTAATGTCTTAGGAAAAGATTCCTGTCCCAGAGAGGGCCTGATTCATTCAAAAATTGTCCCAGTCTTCTTCCTAGTGACAGAGCATTGGCAATCTGACCAATAGGGAAGACAGAAATCCTGGTGGGGTCCTCTGAGAAAGCATGCATCCCTCCAGAGAACCACAGGGTCAGAGAGGATCTGTCCCCTGAGCGTGTGCTGTCTGGGTGTGACAGCTGGGCCTGCTATAGTGAGCTCACTACCAGCGAGGAGGAGGGCAGGGCTCAAGGATGGAGTGTCTCTGAGGTTTTGACTGATTCAACCAGCCATGCGGATCCTACAATTTCTGGATTCACTGTGACGAGAAGAGAAAGCGTTGTTTCCACAGTGCATGTTTCTTGGAACACAGGAGAAAGATTTCTGAGAACTTTCTGTGTTCTCCCTGTGGTCACAGCGGTGGCTTTCAGATGAGGCTGCTGCAGGCTTCTCCCGAAGGTGCTCAAACTCTTCTTCCCCTCTCCTGTCTCAGTGGCCAGACCCCTTGGCCCAGTCCTGCTTCACATGTACTGACCATGTGTTTTCGGGCCAGTAGCTACTGATTTGAAATAAGGTATGACATTTCCCAAGATTCACCTTAGATCGGAAGTGAAGCCTTAACGAGAAAAAAGATTTATTAAGTCTTGGTAAAAATTCATCATTTATAACATTCGCTTTTGATAATAAAGTGTTCTCTGTAGAAAATTCAGGAAATGTGGAACATGAAAGGAAGAAACGCATTTCATATCTATAAATCACTATTGCTAACATTCTGTATGCTCTTCCTTCCCCACCCCCCCAGACATCTCCAGGTTTTGTTTGGTTTATAAAAATAAATTTAGATTCTACTCACAGCCTTGTAAGTTGTGTTTCCCACTTATTCTACTACATCACAAATTTTTCACATTTGGTGGCATGGTGTCCCATTGCGTTGGATATGACAATGTACAGTTAAGTTCCTTCTAATTCTTTAAACCTTCTTTGGTAGGAATAGGAAATAGAAAATCAAAGGAAAGAAAGAAACTGAGAGTGCGGTATTTAAATCCTGGATTTAAATATTCCTAAACTCACATGGTATATCAGAATTGTTCCTCAGGGTAAAGAACCCCGGGAAGTAATAACTTCTTCCTTTCTGCAGATGGTGTTTCTCATCACTGCATCACGTCAGCCTCTCTTGGAGTCCTAGCAGCTTAGAGGGAGGTCGTTGGACCACAGAATTCTTAATTCTACGTGTCAAAGTTAATAGCAACATCCACGTCAGTGTAGGGTGCTGGGCTTTCCAGTAATCGTCTCCTCTATTAGCAGAGCCAGAACCCAATATCTTCTACAGGCTCACCATTAAGACTGCATTGGTACTCCCTAAAGTGGAGGTTCAAGGTCATTTTAAAAATGTTTCTGCACTGGTGGTTGGTTGTGGTGATTTGTTAGCAAAATCTTCCATGTCTCAATAACAACCCCCATTATCTTTCTGGAGCACTTTCTGGAAGTTATACCTTCTCTTTGATCTGATTATGACTATTGTCCCTGGAGATAACTAGCAGAGGGGTGAAAGGTGGAAGAGGAATCTCTCCACTCTTGTCGTTTACCTCAGTATCTCCCAATTCCTGAGTGACTGGACCACATTTGCTGGTGATCAGGGTAATCATTTTTTTTTTTTTGAGACAGGGTCTTGCTCTGTAGTCCAGGCTGGTCCTGAACTCACTTCAGAGCCCAGGCTGGCCTTGGACTCATGGCAATCCTCCTGTCTCAGCCTCCCGAGTACTGGGATTACAGGCATGCGCCACCACGCCCAGCTTATGTGGTGCTGGGGAATCGAACTTGGGTACTTAACACTTGGCTTAGTGCTTGCTCAAGCGCTTTAACTGCTGAGCCATTCCTCCAGTCCCAGGGTAATCATGTTTTAAAAGACAATTATGTTAGATTAATCCTCTTTCTTTGACCTTTGGCATCCAGCTTTATTTGAGAAAACTTGCTACCTAGTGTCCAGATTTGGGACAGAGATGGCCATTGCTCTAGTTTTCTGCTACGTGTATATGTTTTCTAATTCTGTGTTCTTCAGAGAGGGGTTGGCAGTCAGAGTTAGACTTCTAGCGGTGAAAGAAAAGCCACTGGGCATAATTGAGCTTGTGCAACATACTGTTACTCAGCCTGCTCCAGGTATGGGCAGATTCTAGATCTCAGGGTTTCTGATCTTTAACCATGACATAGACTTCTAGCACTCTTGTCTTTCCTGAGATATGGTGCACTTTTTGACTACTCTTTGTCTCTTTGGTCAGCACTAATCAACAAGTGAGCTCTTTCTGTATGTGTTACCAGTCAACACTAACACTTGCCTGCTTTCTTTCCTTCTCTGAGTGGCTGGAACAACAACAACAACAAAATAATAATGCTTCTATAGTGCTATGGTTTGGATCTGAATGTTCCCTTCAAAAGCCTCACTTGTCTGGATGTTATGGGTGACCTATGGATTCTATGTGCTGTTAAAAGATGGGGCTTGATCAGAAACAGTAGATTATAAGTATGTGGTGGAAGACAGAAATATGGTAGAATACAGATTGCCTATGCAACCATGTGCTGTCGCAAGGTGGGGCCTGATCAGAAGGGGTGGATCACTGGGGCTTGACCTAAAAGGGGCAGATCATACAAGCAGGACCTGGAAGGATATATGCTTTCTTCCTCACTTGACTTCCTGTCTGCAATGCCGTGAACAGCCATCCACTTTTGCTATTACTGACCATCCATGAATGAACTGTGATTTTCTGCTAAAATCTCTACTCCTTCAGGTTGTGGATATCAGATATTCTCTCCCAGCAATGAAAAAGTAACTAAGACACATAGCTTTCTGTTTTCCAGAAGCAGAACTATTGTTTGGTTTCTGAGTGTTCAGGAGTAGCATGGATAATAAGTAGTTTTCAACAGCTTAAGGAAGTAGCAAAATGAATATATTTAAAATCCCTGACTCTCTCCTATACTTTCCCAAGTGTATTTTTATTTTTTATTTTCTCACATGCCTTACATTGCTTCATTTATCACTGGGACAGAGGGTTTTTTTTTTCTAAATGTGCTCTAAGTACCATGAAAATAGATGGCTCATAGCTGTGTACAAACTCAACTTTCAAAATTTGCAATTCAACTTGAAAACTGGTTTGTGTATATTATGGATTTCAAGTTACTTTCTAACAGACTACAGGAAGAATTCTTTATATCAACCGAAAAAAAATCTACCAATTTTCATTGAGTGACAACATAATTCAGTCCTTCTTATTTGATTTTAGTCTCATCACAAATAGCATCTTTTCCTCTTTCCAGAAATGATGGCTTTGTGTTTATAATAAAAACAGAATGTGTGTGTTGCAATATAAGTTTAAAAAGCCAAGATGAAATGTGCTTTCTTCTTTTGTTAATGTTATTTTCACAACACACACACACTCTCTCTCTCTCTCACGCACACACACACACACACACACACACACTCACACACAAATATTTTAAAAACCCACATGGTACAACCATCTGACTTATGGAAAGAATAATAAAGATAGAAAACTGACATTTTTTTCAAGAACTACCTCCTAATTCCCACAATCATGAAGATTTCTACCTTCACTTCCCAGGTTTCCACAACACCAAGCACACACTTCCACAACTTCGTTGCTATTGGGTTGAGTAAATTCTGGTTACACATTACTGCCAAACAAAGGTAAGTGGTCAATGAAATAGGTACTTCTGACCCCATAAATAATCCCTCTTTTAGTCTGTTTTTCTTGTGATTACACTTTCCTGAAATTCTCAGATCATTTGACAAAAATCTCCACTGTGGCTAAACATTGAGGGGTGAAAGGATAAAGAAAAAACTTTAGTCAGTGGCCTTGAGGAATGTATGACCCAGGGAAAGTATGCAAGTAGTGGCCAAAGATCTTCAAGCTTATTTCAAATGGATTGAAATTTTGGTTTCTAAACCAGGCTGAATGAATGAAGTTCAGGAAGGCTATGTACAATAGTAGCAAAGGGGTGAACTAACTTCATGGAATGTTGAAATCGTTACTTTGTGGTGGAAAACATACCACTTCTTCGTTGCATTCTCATGCAACTAACTCTGGAACCCTACCTTCCTTGTAAGTCTAAGCCTGCAGATGTGGCTTGTCAAGCTACTTATAACAGATGTGCAGCTTCTCAATATAGATTGTATTACCTTTGTAATATCAGGGGACATGGACATTAAATGATGGCCTCTAGTATCCCCAACCCAATCTTGGAAATTTTTCCATTTTTCTTAGCTTAGAGGAAAGTAGACTGAAGGAAATCAATTGCCTTTACGGTCTTTCAGTACTGTCACCATTGAGCAAACATCTTTAACACTGAGGTACTCTTCAATCTCAAGAGAAAGGCCAGTGAATGTTCATGTAGCAGAGTTGCAACTGTTGGTGGCAGAACTAAGTCTTCCATGGTTGATTCTACACACTGAGATCATTGACACATAGGAGGTGGAAGGTGACCCATTCTTGTCATCAGCAAAGACAAGTCATCAGAAGAGAACTAGGAGTCTTAGAAGCAACTCTTAAAGGAGGCATGAAATCAGTTACCACTGTAATTGTCAATTATCCCTGTTCCTTAGTTCCAGAAGAGGCCCAGATCCATTCTGAAAAGATTTCAACCCATTATTTGAAAGATCAGCTTTACATTAAGATAAGGAGTTCTCTCATTTTTAGGAATAAATGATTAGTCCCAATTATAAGCAGCTGAATCATCAGTGACACATTCATGTAGTATCATGGATTGAATTGTGTCCTCCAGAAAAGACACAGCAAAGTTCTAGTCCCTGTTACCCAGAATATGACCTTATGTGGAAATAGATTCTTCACAAAGTTATCAAATGATAATGATGTCATTCAAGTGGGCCTTAATCCAGTATGATTGATTTGTTTTTGTCAAGAGCAAATTTGAACATAGTCATGCATGACAGGAAGGCTGTGTGATGAAACATGTTGGTACTTCACATGAATATGAAGACAGAGATTGGAATCATATGTCTGAAAGCCAAGGAAAGGCAAATGTTTCCAGAAAATTAGGAGAAACTAGAGGAGTGGCCTGTTTCCTCTCACAGTCCCCCAAGGAACCTATCCTGCCTCGGCCTTGCCCTCTGACTATCAACCTCTGAGACAGTGAGGCAACATATTCCTGTTGTCTAGG
This sequence comes from Ctenodactylus gundi, assembly GCA_004027205.1. Lineage (NCBI taxonomy): Eukaryota > Metazoa > Chordata > Mammalia > Rodentia > Ctenodactylidae > Ctenodactylus > Ctenodactylus gundi. The sequence goes on from PVKB01000701.1 coordinate 49,393, forward strand.
CTGCCCAGTTTGTGGTGCTTTATGATGGCAGCCTTAGGAAGCTAATATAGGAGTTTAACTAATCATAGAAAAATAATCCAATATTGTACAAGTCCTGTTACTGGAGAGATTTTTACTCTCTGGCATTGTACAGTTGATGGGTAGCATTAGAAGGCTGTCCTTTATGCCATTTTCAGGGTCATAATCAGAGTAATTGTACTAGGTCCAAGGAAGATATCAAAGACCAGCCTGTGAGCATAAGACATTTTCAGATCTCTGAGGGTAATGAGAAAGTGCTTCTTTGATTGAACCCACAGTCCTGTCTTTGCGTGGTGCCTACCCTCTGTCCCTTTCCTGATTGTTGTAGCTTTTTTCTCCTTCCAAAGGTTAGGTCTGCTTTACAGATGCTAGCACTTACTTAGCTGGCTTCCTAGGTTGGAGTAATGGGAAGAAAGATGAGAAATGATTGTAATTTTTCTGTTTTAAGCTAAATCTTGATATTACTGTCATAACCCCAGCAAATAGTTTTCCTGTGATGGTGTTATAAAAAATTTCAACCACTGGGCATCAGCAACAATTGTCTCCTCGTCTCCACTACCATTTTTTTTTTTCTTGTTTTGAGCATTTCAACCTCTGCTGGAGGCAAACTGAGCTACTGAATTATTAGGATGGATGCTAAGTCCAATGGTGTCTGCTTTAGTGAATCAGTTCTTTGGATAATCTGTTTTCGTAGCATCAAGAGCTAAGCCAGTCAGTTTAACGCAGAGGAAATATTAAAGGCAATACTTTTTCATTAAGGTGAAGTATTAGATAACCCACATGCTATTTTTCCTCACTTAGACACTGAGGTGAAAGCTGTCAACAAAGTCATATTGAGGAAGAAATCGGAAGAAAATTGATTTTAAAACAAACAGATGCTGCCGAAGTAATATCTGGGAGGCTGGGCATCTGGTCTGCTTCAGTCTCTCATCGTTTCCACCTTCCAGTGAAGTACCACCCACTTTTTTCCCCATTCATTTCAGCCTGTCTCCCAATATACCATCTGTCTGCCTCATCTGAGAAAGCTCACAGACAAAGAGGCAAAAAATAGGGTTGCGTGAAGGAGGCCACATTACGCTAGAGGGTTCCAGTGGGAGCCAGACGTCCCCGGCCCTGCCCTGTTGCCACCGTGCAGCACTTCAGATTTGGTTTATAGAGGTGACGAATGCCCACCCAGCAAAGAAAGCCAACCCCAAGTCACAGCTTCCACAGTGCTGAGGACACAGACTTCAAGTTAGAAACTCCAGCTGACGTGATGGGAGTTTCTCACTGCAGTGCAGAGAAAAACAAGTAATTCTGTGCACACACAAGTCACAAAATTGTCAGATTGCAAGAGTTTCTTGGACGTGCACTGGGGAGTGACGATAGCTGTAATAGCGTGAGCCTGTGGCACCAAGGCATGAGACAGGCTGTGATAGAAATCTCCAGATCTTTTCATTCCTGCTTAATACCTACTTCGTTCCAACTGTTTCTGTGTCCTGTTTTCATTATTATTCACCATCTCACCCATCACTGTACAGAATTCATCACGACTTAATTTCACTTAATTGTGGTAAAATTCACCCACCCTCATTTGGAAATCTGCTTTTATGTATTTTTTCAATGGGAATGATTTGCTATATTATCCTAACAGGGATGGATCTCATTTCTTGCTCACAACCTCCGCTTCCACACCCTCTGGCAAAGCGCTTATCTGCTTCCTCCTACCAATCTCAGAGTCTGTCTATGGATGTAGCCTTAAGTATGGGAAGAAGCTTTCCTTAAATGTCTAAGGTCTGGAATTCTGCCTTTTGGAGCCACATTTACATTTTCAATCATAACATGGCATTGAATATTCATTTTTCATTTTTCCTTGCTATCAATGTGGTTTTCTGATGCACCCCTGGGCTCTAGCCACTGGTTTCTTGCATCCACCAAAGACTGAGACGTCCCCATTCTTGAATTACTCCCCACTTACTTTTACAGAAATTCTCATTCTCTTCCTTTACATCGGATCTTTCATTCATGCTGACTAACATGCCTGTCACAAACGCCTTTTGAAACGATTACCTATCTGCTATTGTTGTTAAGCTTAGCACATTTGATCAATGCTTTAAAAAAATCCCTTCGTCAAAGGCTCTGATGCATGCATCAAATAGCATCAGGCCTGGGTGACAGAACTTTTCGATCTCCATGATTTATTTGTGAGATTTCCAGGAGTAGAGAAATCTATAATGATCCTGAAACAGCATGTTATTTAGGAAACAACAATGACAATTATAGAAACAAAAGGAGAAGTGGGGCGAGGTGCCCCCGAGGCTGGGAATTAATTGAACAAGGGAAGTCACCAGAACGGACAGGTTAGCCCTTCCCAGCCCCCTACTTCCACCATAGCCAAATCTTTCCTTCCTGTCAGCACAGTCAAGGCAGAGAAGGCAGGGATAGGGTTCTTTCCCAGGATGTCTCAGAGAAAGAGAAAGAAAACAAAGGAGGAAAAAAAGGAATAATGAAAGAAAGACGTCTGCTGTTGCTCATTCTTAAGGAAAGTGCCTCTGCAACATTAAGATATCTTTTGAAATCTCTACACGCACTTCCTACCTGCTGTGCTCAATTTCAGAACCCAGAGCTGTCATTAAGGAAATAGCAACCTTTGTTCTCTCCTCCAGGCACTATATGTTACACCATTTTTTCCCCAGGAAAATAAAAATCTCCATTATTTCTTTAGACTGAAGAGCCAGATCCCAAGCCTTCCTGCATCTTGCCCTTTGTACACTGCGACTGGACACACTGGGATTGTGTGGATCAGGAGGCCAGATTTCCTTTCATGCATTTTCAAGGCCCATGTGAAGACATCAGGCCACTTACTGTAACGGATGGTTTTCATTCTCAGTGCAATAATGGCACATTCCTGAGGCAGACATTTTCATCAGAGAGGGCAAACATCAGAGGTTTCAGAAGCTTAGCTCAGATGTGTGTGCAAGCTTTCAAGCCTGGTTGTATCTTCTGGGACTTGGGAACTGGACTGCAGCTCTGAATTGATACTTTGCACTTCTTATCTTAGCTTGAATTTTAGACACTCAAATTTTCTATCATTAAATGGAGAGAACAGAGTTACAGAAAAAAAAAACTATTGCAAAGAAGGACTAGAAAGCAAGCTTTGGGTCTATTGAGACGTGACAAGCATTTTGGCTGTGGAATACGAGGCACCCATGTTCTTCACTCCTTGCTGCTCAAGGTGGGAGTAATTTCGACTCCTCGAGACCGCCTTGGAACATCTCAGGTGAAAAAGAAAAGACATACAGCATTCATCATGTAAGTATGTGCTGAGCAGAGGGCATCTGGGGGCTCGCAGGGCTCAGCACAACCCAAGGCCTCATTGGTCTGCAATCTGGCTGTAGCCCCAGAGGTGTCTGGGTCAGAGCCATTTGAACACTCCTTCAAGAGTTCTTTTACTTTGGTCACAAAGAAAAGCTCAAGAACTTAAGTGCTTGGCATTTGGGCAAGATGGAAGTATTTAGAATAGCACCACACTCTCTAAGAGACAAAAAGTTGGCAAGTGTGTGTGTCTGTGAGTGTGCACACGCGTGTGCGAGCACACGTGTGTTTTAACCGAAAGTCCGACTGGCCCAAGCTTTGCCTTCCCCTGCAGCCACTGTAGGCCGGCAGCGGATGGCGAAAACCAGAAGCAACCACTGAGTTCTTGCTCTCCATAAGGGTCACGCAGACAGGACACAGGCTGCAGACTGCCCATGCTGGAAGTCCAGTGCCCGGCTTTACAATGCAGGTGGGAGGTGGTTGGGGCATGGCATTCCTTCCTGCCATCTTTCTTTTTTTGCCACATAAAATCAACTTTGATGTCCTGGAATGCACCTGCCCCCAAGTATCCTCAATGTGAATAGGCATAAGCCTCACAAATTCTCTCCCTTTCGTTGTTTAGGGATAACTGGCCATTCTGGATATCATGCTGTCCTGCATACACTCAACATTAACAATCTTTTCATGCTACCCGTCGCTTTTGGTGTTGCGCTCACGGAGGGTTGGATCCATAGGATTAGGCTACACGCCTGGTCTCTAGGTCTATCTACATATGCAGACTTTCCCTGTTTCTCAACTCTACTGTAGGAGAGTTCCCTATTCACTCGTGCCCTATGTCGGAAGCCCTATTACTTTTTCAAAGACCTTGTGTTAATTTATACTAATTGTGATGCCAAGGTATCTTGCTTGTGATCCCATTTTGTAGTTTTATTTACTGTAATTTATTCTTTCCTCCTCTGAAAGCTTCTATTGTATACTTTAAGTCTTACTCCTTTGGTTTGAAAATTATACCTTTTTTGTGCTCAACTACTTAAAAATTTATATTTATACATATTTTAATATCATTTTCTTTTTCCCATTTTATTGATATGTATAAGTACAATATGTAATGTTTACATCAATCTTGAATATTTTGTGTATATACATATCTTGGCAAAATTACAAATCCTGCTCCCCTCTCTTTTTGACCCTCCCACTTCCCCCACCTCCCCTGCAATTCCCATTATTCCCCTCAATTAGTTCTATGAAATAATTGTGATCTTGGTTTCTCATATTAGAGAAATCATTCGATATTTTGCCTTCTGCTTCTGACTCACTTCACTAAGCATGATAGTTTCAAGTTGCCTCCATTTACAAAAGTCTCCAACCTATCTGTCTTTATAGATGAGTAGCATTCCATTGTGTATAAATACCATAATTTGTGTATCTGTTGATCTGTTAATGGGTATTTTGGTGACTTCCACATTTTAGCTATTGTTAGTTGTGCTGCTATGAACATGGATATAAATGTATCTCTGTTAAGTGTTGTTTTTAACTCTTTTGGGAAATCTCAGAAGACTTATCACTGGATTGAAGGGGATAGTTATTTCTAGTCTTTTGAAAGACTTCCATACTGCTTTGCAGAGTGGTTTTCCCAGTTTACATTCCCACCAGCAGGGCAGAAAGTTTCCTTTCCCCCCACAGCCTCGCCAGCACTGGTCGCTATTTGTGTTCTTGATATGCACCAGATTCCCAACAGTGTATCTCCATGGTGGACAATTCTGTATAACTCATTCTTAATGTTGTTTGGTCCTCAGATACTTTCTTTATATTTTATAGTTAATTTACAGAATCTTCCATGTCTTTTCCCTATACTTGCTATTGCTTCATAACACTTGGGTTATGTTCTTAGGTACCATTGCATTGCTATCAACACAAATACAAGAATTTCATAAAAGCTTGGAAAATGAAGGTAAAAATTGGAAATATCTGATTTTCCTATGGAAAAATGAATAATACTTGAGTTAAGCGTGTTTCACTGCTAGTCTTATCCAAATTGCTGGTCTTATTAGATCACAAATCTGGTCTTTAAGTCTTCCATGGCCACAGAAAACATGGCAATGTTTTTATTACTAGACTCTTCTAATAATAAAATTCAAATAGTATCTATTCATGTATCATGTGTGCTTCTTTTTCTGCTCTATCAGTTTTTGTTTCATGTATTTTAAAGCTTTGCTGTTGGTGGATACATATTTAAGATTGTTTTGTCTTCATGGTGGGCTGATTCTTTTGCTATTATGTAATGTTCCTCCTTGTTCCTACTAATTTCTTTCATTTTCAGATCTATTCATCAGGTATTTATATAGCCACTCCTACATTTTTATTCTTCTTGTTTCCGTGAACGCCCTTCTGATCTTGATTTAATCTTGTTTCTCAGTTGCCAGAGCTCATGCATAAAAGCTGTTGCTTTACCAGTGTGTTATTTTATCTTCTGGTCTACATTTTTGGATGAGTGATTTTAGGCTTTGTAGCTGCCATGGTTTATTGTGGCTGTTTGATTTTTGAAATTTGTTATTTGGATTCCACACCAAAAATTTTAAGATTTTCCATGACAAAGTGTCCCTCACGTATCATGGTCATGTAACTTTTCCCCCAATCGAGAAGGATGCCTGATTTTCCTTTCATTGAATTTCTGTAAGCAGCATGGATGTGATGCTAAATGTTCATCGAGAACTGGCATTTTTCTTTAAAGTTCACAGATTTCTTGAAATGAATAGTTGTAACTTGTAGCTTACTTAGAAATGAAGATTAAACTTTTATAAGTGAATACAAGGATATTGCCTGGAAGAGTCAGAAAAAGCTTCATTTTAGGTGTCTATAAAAAAACCTTCAAACACTTTTTTTTTTTAAAAAAATGGGGACATAAAAAGAGGAACATAAAATGCTTACCAAAGCGTCAGTAAATCTACAATTAAAAAGTTTTACTATAGTGTCGCTACATATCACAATATATAACATATAAATTTAGATGTTAATATCAGCCTTCAACTTCATTTTGCTAAGAAATTTGGGGGAAAATATCTATGTTAAGGGAAAAAGAAGAAATAAGAGTCCTTAGCATTTCTTGCACAACAAGAATGCTGGACTTTGTAGTTTCAACAACTGTGGGCTGTTATTCTAATATTGATCTGATATAGCTTCCACTTAGAATTTTATTCAATCTTCATTATGGGTTTACTGTATAACTTCTTATTTGCTTCTCTTAAAAATTTATGATGCTTAATAATGATAATAGTACTAATTGTGCCTTATGTCTGAACATTACTTAAAAATTCACACCTGAACTTCCATATAGTATATATCATAAGATGTCTGTTATGGTTTGGATCTGAAATGTACCCCCAGATATTCATGTATTTGGAAGATTATTAAATTGTGAGGGTTAAATACATCAGTGGATTAATCTGTTGATGATATCATGTGCTGTTAAGAAGTGGGGCCTGACCGTAGGAGACAAATCCTAAGATTTCCATAGCATAAAAGAGCTTACCCCCTAACTAGGTTCCTGGCCATGATGGGTTCAAAATTTTTCTTTAGCTAAGTGCTTCCCATGTCCTTCCACCATTGCAGATACCCATGCCGGAATTGAGGCTTTCTTTAACTATGATCCAAAAATAAACATTTCTTCTCTTAAATTGTAGGTGTTGGGTAATGTGTCCTAAGAACAAGAAAGTAATTAAGACAGCATCATAAGAGGAAAGTTAGATATTCGCATAAAATATTATTATTAATAATTGTATATTGAATCATGACCAAAATATGGGTTTCACTTATAGATTTTAATAGTAGAGGCATGTTTTATGTTTATGGATGCACATGTATTTATAGTGTTATAAAATTTATGTATCCATTGATTTTTTTTTGGGGGGGTACTGGAAATTGAAATCAGGACCTTCACTCGAAGCTATATCCTCGTCCTCTTTTTAATGTTTATTTGAGACAAGGTCTGGTCACTAAGTTGGCCAGGCTGGGCATGAGCTAGCAGTCCTCCTGCCTCAGTCTTGTAGAGTGCTAGGATCACAAGCCTGAGCTACTGGGCCTCTCGTGATTTTTTTTTTTTTTTTTTGAGAATAAACACAGGCAATGTTAGGGTCTTTTACATACAAATTTTTCTAGTTGAGAAGATTCCATTAAGAGTCAGATTTTATCTAACCTTTCAAAGTTGATGGATGAATCAGCCTAATTAGGAAGAAGGTTGTGCACATACTATGGAGGCCAACCACTCTATGGTCAAGAGGCAGTCAGTAGCACTGGGGACAATTGACAGGCTTTACCTATTGAGAAGGTGAGGCTTATATAGAAAATTTATATCCTAATGAAGAGAACTGATTCCTAAGAAAGGAAACAATGTTTAAGAATGGAGCAGAAGATGATTGTCCCTGAAAATCATTAGTCACAAGTAACAAAATGTTTTTTTTCTTTTTTTCAGAAAAAGAAATAAAAATTGAATACAAAAATATATGATTTCTCTGAAGCATTGCAGTGACATTATGGCTGTATTTGAATCAAAGCTAACAGGCACCAATGTTGTCTTAGGAAGGACGCAGGATGAGGTACTTTGCCTGTGGAATCTACCCTAAATATACTTATCCATTACGATATTTAATATATAGGATATACAATAAAAATATTAAATCATCTTACTTAATGAGATTAGAAAGAACTTAAAAATATTTGCATTGAATGCCAATTATACGTAACAACTATTTCTGTTAAAAACACCTAGAATGTCTCAAAGAAAGAAAGATTATATATACAGAGGAGTTACATTTCAAAAAGCTTACAGAAAAAAAGGAAGGAAAGAAACACAAGGCATTGAACAAGAAGAATGAGCAACAAAAGTGAAGCCTACAAATCATACAAATTTTCAGAGAAATGAATTTAAGCAGCAATTCCAAGTTTTAGAGAAGAACATTTTGAGAAAAACAGCTCTAACTTGTTGCTGAAAAGACCATAGGAGATCAGGAAAATTTAGAGTAACAAATCTAGATCAAAGGCCGCTGGAGGTGAGTTTTTTGAATGTTAAGAATAAACTATTCCACAGACAATTATTGTCAATGAGTGTGTTTGAATATTATAAAATATTTGAACTTGTATATTACATTCTTAAATGTGAAAAAGAAATACAGATAGTGTATCTTAGCCATACCAAAGCATGAGTCAGAAAAAGCTATTCTATGATGTTAATTAACAGCATTTATACTTGAGTGGTGTGATTGAACATGATATTTTTCTTACTTATAAGCCCAGTGTATCCATCAGCTTTCCTGTTGCTGGGAGAAAACAACTGACACTCAAAGGAGAAGAACATTAGTCTGGCTCACAGTTACAGAGGGTCGAGTCTATAACTGGCTGGTTCCAAGGCAGAAAGAGCCTGGTGGAAAGGCATGGCAGAGCACAGCTGCTCACTTCAGAGTGATCGAGAAACTCAGTGGGAGCAGGGAGCCAGAGATAAAGGACACAGGAGAGAACGTCCTGCAGGGTGTGAGGGCAGGAAAGTCCAGAAAAAACCTTCCGAATGAAGTAAGAATACTTCTACATCAATTAACTTTCAAGAAATCAGAGTCAATGTCAAGAAAGGCTCTTTTGGCCCAAGATTTCTTCCACAGGGCAAAATGAGATCATCAAGATTGAGTACTCAAGTCCCCCCAATGAACAGGACGCTGCTTAAGTATACTGTTCTCTCACCTCACCCGTAATACTGAACTGATGAATGTAGCTGAGAGGTTGGGAGGGCCTGAGAGCAAGGGACGAAATATTGTTCCTTATTACCTACTTTGTGGACTCTATACAGAAAGCTCTTCTACTGGCAGACTGTGGCACCTTGCCTGTGAAATTTTCTCTAGTTGATCCTGAGACACTCAAAATGCTCTGTGTGTGTCACCTCCTCCAGGCCTGCTACCTGAGCATGCTCTAGGGACTGCAAACATAAAGATTTGGTCTTGAATGAAGTTGGCTCAACTCTGCAGAATTGCGGTAAGTCATATAAACTTGAGTACTTCAAGGCCTGGTGTTAAAGGAGAAGAAGAAAAGGTTCTCAAAAGTCGGTGTGGTTTTGTGGAATCGATAGGCCTGAAATATTAAGGGATGCTCCTCCCCAGAGGAGGAGCAATAGATGGAAAGTAGGCACATCTATATAAAAGATTTGACAAAGCCTCAAGAATCCCTAGACAGGCCGATCATTGAACATGTTTCTCTCCCAAAGCCATGAACTAAGAACTGGATGAGGTGATTATTTCTTCAAATTTGCACACAACAATACAAGACTCAAGTAACATGAGAAACAAAGATGCACGATGCTACCAAAGGAACAAAATAACATTCCATAAACCGACTTCACAAAATGGAGATCTATGAATTTCCTACAAAAGAAGTCAAATAAGTGTTTTAAGAAAGCTCAGGAAAGTGCAAGAGGACACAGATATGGTATCAGAAAAAGATAGATGAACAAAATGAGAAACTCAGCAGATACAGGGATCATTTAAAAAAACAAATTGTGGAGCTGAAGAATACAATAAATGCAATGAAAAATGCAGTAAGAATCATCAACAACAAGCTTGAAGCGGAAGAAAGAACCTTTGAAGTTGAAGACAGCTTGTTTGAAGGTATAAAGCCAGAAGAAAAAAATAAAAGAGAACCAAAGAATGAACAAAGTCTGTGGGATTTTTAAGAGGACTCACAGTCACATCATGAAAATCTTGAAAAGAATAAAAGAGAAATGAACAAAGAATTTATTGGAAGGCATTAGGGGCTGAAAACTTCCCAGATCTGGAAAGAGATATCAATATGTATATATGTGGAGCTCAGAAGTGTCCAAACAGATTCAGCACCAAAGAAGACTTCAGTGAAACATTCAATCTGTCAGTAATGAAAGCCGAAATGTCAAAAGCAGTCTGAGAAAATAGGTTTTGTGGTTGAAGAGAGGGCCTTCATAATGCTATCAATGTATTTCCCAGCAGAAAATGTACAAGACAGGTAAGAGTTGAATAACACGTTTCAAGGTCTGAAAGAAGAAAAGATCTGCCAAAGAAGAGTAAATCAGTCCTCCATAATTTAAGAACAGCTAGAAAAACACTTCCAGGCAAGAAAAAACTGTGGGAGTTTATCACCTCTAAAAAATAGTAAAAAAAAAAAAAAAAAAAGTTCTTCGAGCTGAAACCAAAGAATTCCATTTAGAAACATAAACACATATAGAAGTTTAAAAGATGTAAATTGTTACTTCCATAAGATGAGGTGGAGAAGGGAGATATCTGTAGATGAAGCGGGTTTTTTTCTACCTCCCTTACTTTGTGATTTGATCATTTTCCCTGGTAGGAAGCTTTGGTTGTCTTTTGCGTATCCAATAAACTAACTGTTCGCTTTGAAAATTTCATGAGCTTGGTTTGCATAAGATGTAACAGTCTAATGTAAACTTTTTGCCATTAAGCTGTTTTGTCAGTTTTTTTTTTCTTTTTCTTTTTCTTTTTGATTTGGAGTCTCAGCTCAGGGACTTCGCGTCAAGTCACATCCTCAGCCCAGTTTTGAAATTTTTGATTTCAAGACCAGGTCTTGCCAAGTTTAACCGGGCTGGCTTCAAACTTGCAATCCTTCTGTTTCCACCTTCCAGAGTTCTGGAACTCATGGGCTTGTCTCTGTTGTGTTATTCTCTAATTTCTTGTATTGCCTTCATTGTCTTCTGGTTTATATCTTCTTTGTTCTCCTCTAATTGCTTTTCAATGTTTGCTGTTAGCTTAGCTATGTCCTGGAGTGTCTCTGGCATTATCTGTTTCATTTCCTGTTTTAATTCAAAGTATTTCTGGGCCCAGGAGTTATCATCTTTTTTGTCTTTTTCATCTTTGGATTCTGATGTTTCAGGATCCCTGGTATCATTTTCTGGGGTGTCAGGTCTTATTGTAGGAGATATATTACTACGTTTCCTCACGGTTCTGCTATCTCTGGCTGTCTGTGGTTGGCTGTCTCTGGTGTACAGGAATGAAGTGTTTGGTAAAGACTCAGTCCTAGATGCCTCTGGAAGCCTCTGGAAGCCTCTTGAAGCCTCTGGCACGTGGGATGGACAGGGCGATGGAACTCCTGGTCCTAGATGCCCCGGCATGCAAGGCAGAGGCAACCCAAAAGCCTGTGGCACATGCAGGAGGGACAGGGAGATGGTCCCAAATGCCTCCCACGCAGGAGAAAAGGGAGGGGCTGGCTGCAGCCACCTATAAGCCTCTGGCATGTGGGACGGGCAGGTGATGGATTTCCTGGTCCTAGATTCCTGTGGCACACAGGGCAGTGGTGACCCGGAAGCCTCCAGCGTGTGCGGGAGGGACTGGGTGGTGACCTTCCCTCGCCCTCAGACTCAGGTTCTGGCCTCCAGGCTTTTCTCCAACTGCAGTCTGTGGATGCCCACAGCTCAGGACCGTGCTGAGTTGCCTGCTGTTTTCCTCCACTTCCCACGTGACTCCAGGATTTCCAACCTTCCCACTTCCTCCTGTCAGTTGTTGGGGTGCTCCTTTCCTAGCTACACGGAACACACACTTTATGACTAAATTCTTGACTTTTTAAGTTGGTCGATGAGGAGACATTGTGTAGCTCTGTTACTCAGCTGCCATCTTGACCAGAAGTCCAGTCGTCATCACTCTTAAAGTACTCACTCTCCTCCCCACCTCGTGCCCTGGAAACTTTCCATCCTCTGGCTCTCCTCTCTTACTTCTCCCTTTCCACGCTGCACCGTCTGCACCTTTATTCTCTTTTTTTCAGACAAAATCAATCATTTCTTATCTTGCCTCATGAAGAATAATTTTGTTTTTCTTTGCAGTAGAGCGCCAGGCTCTTGGAAAGGGTAGGGAGCACCTTCTGTTACAACTGCTTCTAAGGACATCTTTCCCTGAGAATCTTAGTGTTAGTTATTAACATTTTTCTACTTTTCTGTAATCTTCTGTTAGAGAAAAAAATTAAGGTCAGTGAAATTACTTTGTTAAGTACCCAAGCACAACAGAAAATCAGGCAGGCCATAAATCTTTTCATAAAATCTAGTATTTGAAGTACATGGAAAGTCTTTTTTCTGTTTCTGTTTTTCTACACTAAATCGAATGTTTTTCATTTTGTGAATTTAGTTTGGGAAAAAGTGGTATCTTTGTTAAGGTGTCTTTATCATTTTCTATATTTGCTTTAATATTCCTATGCAATTATTTGATTCTCCTCCTGTAACAAGGACTTAGAGGCTGTTTTTGCTAAAAAGTAACTAACTTCATAGGAGGCAGCAGGTGCCCACTGGGTAAATGGAAGTAGAACAAAACTTGGCATCTCTGCCTTTATTTTGCATCTTTCTCTTTATCATCTTAAACGTTGGGTCAGACTCCTGCTCTGCTCTGCACATGGGCATGCTGGTCACATCAGGGATGCACATCTAAAGCTGATTGATTTTCTTTCTCCCTCAAGGCTGAAGGCAGTAAGGTAATTTTAAGATTTGCAGGTACATCCCAGTCAACAGATCGTCAACTGCCATCATTTACAATGCTCTAGAGTGGCACCTAGAAGTCTCCAGTCATTGCACTAAGCCTGCTAGAAATATTGAGCCTTGCAGGCAGATGACATCATGAAGATGTCCCCTCAAGCAGAAGCTAGTAGCTCATGATGCAATCCCTCAAGGAGACATTAGTTCATGACAGAATCATCTTCTCAAGCAATAATAACTTTTCTAGAGCCACATTGCCAAACCAGAACTGAAGTAATAACTAAGAAGACTGTAGTTTGACCAAGATTGCTTAATAATGTGTAATCTTGTCCTCTGTCCGAGATCTCCCTCTATCAAAACTTGCAGCTCAAGTAAGTACCATCGGAGTGAGGGCTGAGGACACCTGATATTGTTGCATTCCTGATACAGTTCTATGGGGCGATTATCTCTTTTGCTTTTCATCTTTAGTTTTTTTTCTAGATTTTGGGGTGAGTGAGGTTGGTGATCAGTCCTGATTTGGTAGAACACCCTGAACTCAGGGACTCCTCTCTGGTCTAGAACTCTAGCATTCTCAAAGCTGTGGACAATGGAAAAACTTCAATATATTCCTGTAATGTGCCTTCTCTATGTCTTTCATAGTCATTTTATGAATACACCATTTCAGCAACTCTAAAACACATGTTTTCACGTTTGACATTTTATAGTTGATGGTATGTGTGGTCTCTATTAAATATGTTGATTTTTTCCATTTAAATGCATTTAAGGTTATAACATAATTTGACAAGGAAATGAAAAGATTTATGTACAAAGAAATGATTGAAAACAAAACAGAAGGGCATAAATTCGATACTGACAAACTAAATCTTCACTGTTGGGATTATGACCACAATTCCATTTATTAGCAAGGCAAATTGTTGTGAACAAGCAAACGTTTTGTGGAAATTCAGAAAGGAAGAGTCCACAAATCGATGAAGTTCAATTATGCCTCCCCGCCACCACACCAAGACACACAAAAAAGGATTTCCTATCACACCTCAGCCAGTGGGACTGAAAGAGCCAAAAACTTTGGAATACCTGGGGTAACAGATCTCAGAGCCTTTGGTTGGTGGTTGGCACAGAAGTGTATTTTAACTGGCAGCATATTTTTCTTTCTTTGTGGTGTGCTTACAATGGATGAAATCTTACATTTGAAAATGCAGTTTTTATAGATGGTACTCATCATCAAAAGAAATAAATGCTTTGCATTTGTATGATATCTTACTTGACCCTTTTAAGAAACCTGAAGACATTTATGACAGCTGTGGCTTATTATTTTTATTACCTTATCACCTTATTGTGGCAATACTGTTCATGACTAATATGCCTATGCTGCAACTGAGAAATCATATTACTATAAAATATGTACTAAATTTTACATAATATTTATAATAATACATAATATATTTATGCACACGATATATAAAATATGAAACAATAAGTATTGTCATCTATGTCTCAATTGAAAAATCTAAAATTTGGAGACTTCAAGTGATTGGCCCAAGTGACATAGCCCAATCATAAATAGAAAGTTAGTCGTGTGACCTTATTTGGAAAAAAGGTAAGGACTGGTATCCTCTGCAAGCTTTGTCATATATCAGATTTGATACATAGTCTCTCTGTACCCAAAAAGAACAAAGTGTACTAATATCTTATTAGGATCATCCTACACATCTCTGGTCCAGTGTGGAAAGAGTTAATTTAGTTAGGTCTTTTGGGTTGTGAGAAAGAGGAATCTCAAAACACCCGATTGGCTCTAGCAAGAAGAAAATCAGCTGTCTTATGGGAAATTCTAAGGTCAAACATGTGCTAGGGTTAATTGATTCAGTGATTCAATGGTACCATTAAGGACCAAAATTCTTTTAGATCCCTTTCTACTAGCCACACTACTGTATCCACCTTAAACCCTGCAGTGAGCCAACCACAGCTACACCAAGTACAAAATCGAGATGGACAACACACAGTGAGGAAGAGAGAACTTTCCTTTCCAAGAGCCCCTCAGCATGACTTTTCTTTTATCTTGTTAGTCAGAATTAGGACACACTCTCCTTCCTGAACGAGTAACAGGAAAGGAAAATGGAATTGCCCTGATACCAAGGAAAATGCTACCTGAAGTTGGGAAAATTTTTCTCTTAAGTCACAAAGAACCTTTTCAGGGCATTGCAAGAAATGACTTTGCACATATCCTTCATCTCAGAAATACTTCCTAAGGAGGTGTGTGTTGGGGAATATACTTACTGCTTTATAAATGGCACCTGTACAATCATTCATTCTAACATTATATTATAACCCCTCGTTAGAAAATAAAGTACATCTCATAATATCTCTTAAAGTAAACACAACGTACACAATTTATAAAATTACATAGTCCCCTGTTTTTATCTGTCGCAATACTCCTGCAATGAATGTGCTACACTTGAAACTCCGGCCCCTTAACCCTTTACAATCACAATGGGAATAGCAAGTTTTCAGAACAAGAGATAAAACCCAAAAGATCTTGGTTGGTCGATAACTGAATGACAAAACTGTGGCAGTTGTACTGCTAGATCTGAAGTAAAATCATGAGGAGGTTATAGAAAAGTCCATGTATTCTTTCAGAGCCTATTTAACAAGTATCAAGTAAGAGTAGAGTTGGTCTGTGACAGGATAATAGATTTTTCTGCCAGGAAAAAAAAAACTATAATGCAGTCATTATCCCTAGGAACAAAGAATGGAAAGAGCTTAAAACTGCAACTTCGTTCTGGAAAGCATTTGTAAGTAAGTGCAGTAATCCTTTAGGAAAACTGTACATGCTACTACCTGTGAAATAGGGTGTGTTCTGACACTAATAACTAAAGCAAAACATAATAGCAACTTTGCTGATATTATCATTTGTTCATACCAGAAATCAGGCAATTTGGAAAGGAGTATATTGGATTACATAAAACACTTAGAAAAGGGAGTACTTACAGAACTCCATGAACATAAAATTTACAGAGTAATCTCGGTTTTTGAAAATGTGACCTTGAGGAACAGCTAGATAGAAAAAAGGCGAAGAATTTAGCAGACAATTCACAGAAGACAAAAATCCAAAGAGTAATGAACTAAACTAACAAAATATCTGCAGCTGTATTCAACCTTGGTTATACAAAAACATAAAATAAGAGGATACAATACCAATATCCTCCCGTCCTCTTGACGACATTTGCTGACAAGGTCCACAGCTGTTAAAGAAGCAGATACTCACGTGATGGCTCTAAGTGTGAACTGGTGCAGTTTTGTGTGACAAGTTGTTAGTATCGGAAACTTCTAACGTATTCCTCATATATCCTTGGCCTCACTGTGGCCTATTCCAGTCAGGCTGTGGTGGCTTAGGTGGGCTTAGCATGGGAGCAGCTTGACCTATTTCCTTGCCCACCTCAGGGCTTCTTGGGTGACTCACGATGTAGGACTCCAAGCCTATGTGCTCGAAGATGATGCTGGTCAGATCCAGACGGCTGGGAGTAACTGTCCCAGGGAATCAGTCTTTGATGGGGGGACATGACTGATGGCAAATGCTTCCCCCTTTCTTCCTCTCTTCCTCTTCACATTGGATGGTCTGGAAATGCATTTCATCTGGCTTCCCAGACATCTTGAGACATATTCCTTTGGCTTCTTAGAAATCCCAATGGGATTAAGCAACCAGCGAGCTAAAAGCAGTTCAACCAACTCTGTGAGGCATCCTGGAGTTGGCTTTCCTTCCTCCGTGGTTTATTCCCTGCTGTCGTTGCTGCCTTGGCCTCAGAGGGTACTATCACATAAGCCTGTCTCAAGCTCTGGGCTGCCTCCGACAATGGCTAACAGGCTTTCAAGTGCTGTGCCTAGCCTCACCATCTCAATTTCAGAAATGTATCCTGAATCTCAGCTCGCTAAAGTGCACAGAGATACATACATGTACAGGACTGTGTGCCTGCAGTGAGATTTTAGTATCAGATAAAAAGAAGCGAGTTACTATCTATCCATCCATCTATCAATCTATCTATCATCCATCTTTATATCTTCATCCATGTACTTACAAATTTGGTAGACTTGAAGAAGAAATTCCAATTTGTTAAGAATGGGGATCCTGTAGGATTTACAATAATTGGGTTGAGGACATGCAGTTTCATATACATATAATACATGATATGTACATCTATGTATATTTTATATATATATATATATATATATATATATATATATATATATATATATATGAAAACTAACCTCCAAAAGGTGCTTTGTTTTTAAAAAAGAAAATTATATTCTAGTATTTTTAATGTTACCAAAAAGAGAAGTGATTCATTCAGAGGTATAATCACAGATAAGGGACTCAAATTCAGGCCTTCTGATTCCTACCTTTGCTGGTGTTTCCATTAAATGACAACCAGATAAAATAATTAGGTTAAAGTACAGACAGTTATTGGGTCATTTCTTGATTTTGTACCTCCAGGTAATAGGATTCCTTCATCTACTTCAAAAGCATGCACCTTCAAAGGGAATCGAAGGAGAAAAGTGCACGAGGCAGTGTTGGTTAGGAAGTGATTGGATGTGAGGTCTTCTGCTATTGCACAAACCAAACCTCCCACGAACCCAGCTGGTCCACATACACACCACTTCAGTTCTACAAAGCAGACTGTTACAGTGTGCAGTAACCTTCACACAAGGGCTGAATGATGACAGGTGCTTTGTTATGACTGCCTAACTTCCTTTCTGCGATTAGGCTTGAAATAGTGGCTATAATCACCAGAACAGACCAAGTTCATGGGCCTTAATGTCCAAATGCGTATAATTTAAGAGGATTGCCACCAGGTTCTCTCTGATCATTTTTCTTTGATTTGGTAACCTTTCTTGATGCAATTTATCTTATATTTTCCCCTTTTGGGTAATGTCTTTCTAAACATCCATGTTATAATCGGTGCTGGAATTCACTGATTGTGCACGATGGAAAGGAACTTGAAGAAAATTATACCTTTCCCTGATCTAGCCTGAGGCACACAAATCAAAGCTTCCACTGTAGATGACACACGGTGAAATTGAAAGTAGCTACACTTTATATGGAAATTAGCTGCTCCTAGAATGCACTATAGTTAAGTATATATCAAACCAAAGACAATGAAAATGTATTTCGATATTTGGAATCTTAGAAATGTGTACTAGCCCCTTTATTCATCTAAATAGATAGATAGGTAGATAAACACAGATATGCACTCAGTGTATTATGTTAGAGCAAAAAATTTAAAAGTTTGTTTTCTTATGCATAGTTGTTCCATTTGAAAGAGTTCTGAAATTTTCCTTGTATAAATAATATTTCATGGAGACTTAGAAAATAATCAGGACCTCGGGCGCTAATTTTAATACACTGTGTTCCGAATGCCTTTTGCTGATGTAATCAAGAAAAATTTTAAGAGTATATTTTTTCCTCCAAAGCAGGCATATGTAAATGAAGATCTTGATTATTTTTGTCTTGATCGCTTTTCCTTTTAAAAGTACAATAGAAAAATCTAAAATAAGGTAATGAGTATGTAAAGAAAAATTTAAAGGAAAATGATCGGTTTTTTTTTCAAATAGTTGTCCTGATCTTTGATCACTTCTCTACCTAGCATCTGACAGTCAGCAGCTACCCCACTGGTCCTTTATGTGAAAAGAAAAAAGAAAGGAACTGACCTCAGGGATTTGGTTACTTCTTTGTGAATGGCCACAGATCACAAAGTTTGCTGGCTTTTAATAGTCTTGCTTTAAAGAAGACGTGAACCTGACTTTTAATTCGTTTAGTATACGTCTGTTTTTACTTGCAATGTAACCAAACTCCTTTGTTAGTTCATATAGAAAAGCAGTTTAGTAAAGGAAACACGAACCTCATAGGATAATCTTGAAGGGCTGCAAGGTTGGAGGCTACGCAGCCAGGAGTGGGTCCAAACCGCACAGCAGGGTGGCGTGGTAGATGTGCCCTCGTGGCTGCTGCTGTGGTGAGGCTTCCACCACAGTGCCAGGCTTTGGCTCTGGCTAAAGAAAACATGACCAGCAAGGCGGCTCTGCTGCTCACCACAGCCATCCATTCCGCTTATTGGTACCTCATCAATGCTCTCAGTGTCATTCGTGCTTGTACATATGATGTTTTAAAAAAATGGAGCGATAAAGCGTGTAGACCACACACACACACACACACACACACACACACATGCACACGCACAGAAGCACATGTTTGCATGTATATAAAAATTGTGGTATCTCTGGAGGTCAGAGTAAAAATGAAGAAGTGAGGATTATATTTTCACTTTTGATATCTCTTCGTGCATTGCTTAAATTTGCAATAAGCTTCTGAAATAAAGAAGTAGGTTATCATTTTAGTAGTTTGTTGAGAGGTTTAATGTCACTTTTATGTTGAACTGTAGTTTATGAGCTACTGACTGTTCAAGTCAGAGGAGACTCAGAGTTCAAGGGCTGCTTTCCTTGCCACATCCCGTAAAGGGCAGTCTACTTCTATCGTCTCCAGGCTTCCCTTTGTCACACTGAGAACATTCTGATTTCATTTGTCATCAAAAGTGTCTCCATTTTATGTAACTCAGTGTCATTAAGTATTATTTATTTTGAGCTGTCCCCCCCCCACCCCCACCACCCCTTGGTTGTGAAAGGAAAGCCAGAAAGCTGGACATTGCTCTTTGGAGTGAGGTGAGCCACCTGCAGCCTGGGCATGGCTCTGAGCAGCACCCACTTACTCTGAACCCCTTCAACTGGTTCCTGCTATGATGACATCTCAGAAGCTACTTGTGAACAGGTCACTATAGTGGTGCAATTAGAAGCTTCATGAAACCCGTCTTCTCAACGCTATTGAAAGCTTAGCGATAAGTGATTAAGTTGGCCACTCCTTTGCTCTTTTTGGGTTTCCATAGTGGCCTGCCCTTTTGGCTCTTCTCTCTCTCCACCTATTTCTTTTCAATCCTTTTTATTGATTCTCCTTTCTTTACACAACCTTCAATAGACAACTCTTGTATCCTTCCTATATTTATTACCATTTCTGTAGGACTTCAAGAGTCCTCTCTCCTCTGTTGCTCCCTGTCTTAGTTACTTTTTCATTGCTGGGACAGAATGCCCACAATTTTATGGAGGAAAGATTTATTTAGTTCACAGTTTCAGGAAGTCTCAGGCCATCATGGGCAGCAGGCAATGATGGAAGCACACAGTCTGAGGTGGAGACAGCTTCTCACGACTTTGCAATCAGGAAGCCAAACCAACGAGGAAGGGCACAACTAACAGATACTCTTCCGGGGCCTGTCCCTTCTGGGTCAAGACCCAGGCATCTGCCCCTTCCCACCAGCCTTCACCTTCCAACAGCACATGGCTCCATGCCGTAGGTATCTCACCACATCCAAACACATGAGGAGCCTTTTGCGGGACACCGAGGTCCAAACCACAGCACTCCCTAAATATGTATTTCTAACACCGCCTCCTCTCCTGGGCTTCTCATCATTTTCCCCTTGGATAGTTACAACAAAATTTTAACAGGTTTCCTACATTGCGGCCGTGTTCTCGTACGTTTTCGTTTTATTTTGGCTCTTCTGAGAGCGGGAACAGAGAACTACCCAAGCTCATTTAGGAGAGAAAACTTGTTGAAAAGTGGCTGTAGCTCAAGGAAACAACTGGATGGTGGCTCTGCGGTTAAAATGGCTCTGCAATCGAGCAGCCAGAGCTAGCCCGATGTCAGATCTTCGTTCTCATGCCCCGTCATGAATGTGACTCAGCTGTCCTCCTTTCTAACTTATTAGACAGGCAAATTTTGCCTTATTTTTCATTACCTAAAGAATATGACTCTTTAAACTCATATTTTACTTCTCTTTTCTGACCTCAACTACCTAGAATTGAATTAATCAAACTCAGACACATCATAATTTTTCTTTGCAAGGACCAAATTAATTTTTGAAATGTTTTCTGTCTTATTTCATTCTCATTCTTTTGCCTCTCTATTTTCTTCAAAAGCATCGACTTCCACATGTAGAATAGATGCCTCTGGATGACCCGAGACTTTGGAAGATATAGTGTTTTGTGTAAGTTTCCATTTAAAATCTCTATACATGAGCTTATACTATAACTCTTTTATTTATTTTTTCACCTACACTGATTTTAAAATTTAAATTTCTATCTATACATCTAGTTTTGCCTGCTGCCGGCTCTTTGAGTGCATGTGACCATCACATGTCACTTATCTATTCTCAAAATGAGAGACATCTGGGCTACCTCCAACTCTCTGTTTCTGCGACAATGCTCCAACAAATAACTTTTTAATATGTTCATTTATGAATCATTGCCCTTCTGCTTTATGTATACAGGAGTCAGGCTGTCAGATACAGGTTTAAGTAATTTTACCAAATATTGCCTCAGGGACTCCATTTCTCTAAATATTTATCAATTCTTATGACGGTGCTTTCTGAGTTTTGCAGTTAGATTCTTAGTATAACTCAGTTCTCTCCAGTCTAAAACTGATCTGTCTTGGATTGGTGACCAACAGAACTCTATGTGCACTTAGTGAAGGACAGTCTAACAGAGAAGATAGTACTTCCCATTTATTTTCAGTAGGAACGGTTTCTTTTAGTAGGATTTCTGGGGGGAACAAGATCATACCTCTATTCTCCAAATCTCCTCCTCATTTTTCTTCTTCTCCCCCCTTTAAAAATTTATTTATTTATTTATTTTGAGATAGGGTGTAGGTCTATAGTCCAGGTTGGTCTGAAATTCCCTACGTATCCCAGGCTGGCCTTGGATTCACAGCAGTCTTTCTACTTCAGCCTCTGTAGTGCTAGGATTACAGGCACTCAGCACCACATCTGGCTTATGTGGAGCTGAGGAATTGAATTCAGGGCCTTGTACTTGCTAGGCAAGCACTCTAACCACTGTACTCCTCCTCCAGGCCCTTGTTTTCTTTTTGATAGTGTAATCAGGCCAAATGTAAATCTTTTCTACTTGACTGCGTTCAAAGGTTATATCCATAGACCGAAGAAAGGTTATGACTCTAAATAGTAGCCCAGGCCAAACCCTGTTGTATACTCAACCATCTGGCTCTGCCTTCTCTGTCCCTGCTGAACACATTGAACCCCTATGGTTTTCTTGCCAGGCCAGATGTTTATACCTTCATGTTTTCCTTCTAACTGCTTACTTCCTTCTTGGGCTTGCAAAATTCTTGGGCATCCCCACAAATTAACTGTTCAACTGCAATTCTTCTGAAAAATCCTGTTTCAATACAGCTTTGACTCGAGACTCACCAATCCTAGAAATTATCCTGTGCTCACTCCAATTGCCATGCCTCCGCAGGCTTTCCTGGCCCCTGTGTACTTCCCCAAGGGACCATCTACTCTTTCCCGTGTTTGATTATACCTTTGTCGTCTACGATGTGACTTCCTGCTCTCTGAGAAAACATCTTGTTTGACTTTTTATTCCCCGAGTTTAGCACAGTGCCAGCATCCAGAGATTTGAAATGTTTTGAAACATTTTGAAATGAATGAATTAATGAACTACTTGCTTTATAGAATAATAAAGGTATGGAGAGATTGATATGACTACATGACTTTTTAAATTTTATTTTTTAAATTTAATTTGCATCCCTTTTTATTTCCCACCCTCTCACCACCCCACTTTCCTTTTCCCTCTCCACAAAGTCCATCTTCTTACTTTCTTCCATATCTCTTACATTTTCTATGGTTTGCTTTTCGCATATCAGAGAAACCATATGATATTTACTTTATGATAACTTGATATATTAACTTTCACTGAGCATTATGGCCTCAAGGTGCGTCCATTTTCCTACAAATGACACAAATTTATGACTATGTGACTTTTTAAATGCCATACAAAAAGCCAAATGATAGAAGCAAAACTCAAGTCTCTTGATCTCTATTATTTTCCAATATACTGTGTTTGTCCTAATTAATTGCTTCTGTTCTGCAGGATAGGAAGCTAAGAAATTAAGGAAGTCATCTTTCTAACTCCAGGACACTTTGTACCTTTCAGTACTGTATTTGGGGTTTTAAAAGTTTGCTTTGAATTTTCCATTCCCTATTGAAAAAATGCTGGGCTGTATATGAATTCACTGGTCCAAGGAGAGAGTCCAGATGGCTGCCTGTGGGTACAGGAGTTGAGGATCCCAGTAGCTGCTCAGGTGTGAGACAGAACACCCGTGCCAGATTGTAGCACAGCCAGTATGAGCACGTGCCACGGATATATGTGCAAAGGTGACAGGGAAATCCTGAGGCCTGGAGCAAATCTGTGATGGAGATTGGCAATGCAAAGTCAGTTACAAGTCAACATCTAGAGATGATGGCGAAGGCTGGAGCTTTTCTAGAAGAAGAAACTGTAATAATCTTCTTTCTTTCTTTTCATTTAGTTCAAGCTGCTAGTCTCTTGGTCTGACCACCCATCTGGGGTGGGTGTCCCTCCTTCATCTGCTGTCCCATAGATCAATCACAAACTCACTCCAAAACTGTTCCCTATGGATTAACTGGGTGTTTCCTAATCCCATCAAGTTGACACAATTCTATCAGTCGTTCCAGGGTGTAGAGACTAGTAACACTTCAGATTAAAAACTGTATGAAGAAATTTGTGATGGATCCTTATGCGAAAGAGTAAATACTCCTAACATCAAAGATCATATATACTAATTAAAAATACTGACAGCAATGACTAAATGTTTTCCTCTTTTAATTCATCCGTTACCCGATTGATTCTTGACTATCAGAGGTATAGCAATCAAGGTCATCATTTCTGTCAAGAAATTTTGCAAAGGAGTTTGCAATATTGAATTTACTATTATGAAAGCATGTCCTTTCAGTTTCAACAGGCCTTGAAGTGTTCTGCAGAAATTCTCCGCCCACTTCAGTTCTCTCCTTGACCTCCTTGACAGTTATTGAAACTCTACAAGAGTTCCCACCAGAGCCGAGGAAGAGAGAAACAGGTTAGTCCTTCCTTATTTTTCCATCCATGGCAAGAGTCATTCAGCAGGAGCTGAAAACGCATGTGGTGGTCAATCGATCCAGGCATTTTCCTTGCCACTTTGGAAATAGGACAGATGGGTGTCAGAGAAAGGGTAGGAGCTAGGAGGCTTTAGCAGTCGACCCAGGGACTTCTTCGCAGTTTGCTGTTAATGCCTTCTCAATTTACACAGGCCTGAAGAAGGGCCAAACTCTTCAGAGCCTGAGAATGAAGTTCATTATTACTGTGATGTGAACTGTGGTCTAGGCAAACAATTATCTATGGAAATTGAGGAAACACAGATGCTCAGAGAGAGCCTGTGGCCTGATGGTACAAACCCTACAATGCAACTGAGTACCTTTCTGTCTCAGTTTGCTTCCTGTCACCAGAGAAACAACTTCTGATTGATCAAAAGGAATACATTTTCCAGTGGCATTAAAGTTCATAACATCAGAGAATTATAATGTTTATTCACATCAGAGGCAAACTTATGATGTCATTCCTGTGTATCATTTAAATTCCATCAATACTTTTTTCTTTGAGGTGCTGAGGTTTAAACTCCGACATATGCTAATCAACAACCCTACAGCTGAACTACACTCTCAGATCTTTCTATTTGATTTGGAGTCAGAATGTAGGCTGGCCTCACGCTTTTGATCCTCCTGCCTCAGCCTCCTAAATAACCAAACCTGGCTTAGCAGCGCCCTTTCTAGTGAAGCTCGTGGAGGAGTTTTGGCAGGAAGCGCCAAAGGCCTAGCAAGGAGAAGGTGGTGGTAATATCGGGACACATAGTTATTTTGTTTTTAACCCTTGATAAAATGGCTCACAAAGCAAAACGTTTGAAAGTCACTAACGTTTCTCCAGGAACAACTGATATGCTACCTCATTATGAGGTAAGCACAATTATTCAATGTCTAAAATTTAAATTCTGGAACCAAAAAGTTTAGGCATTTATTAGAATATAATTAATTATATTTTAATATAATTACTATATTTTACATATAATTCTATATTAATGTATTAATGTAACCAGATAGTAGCATAGACATTACACATACAAAACTTTCTTTTTATTCCAAATGTAAACGAGTTTAAGAAACATGACAAGTTTGTAAGAAATAATTATTTTGAGATTCATACATTAACATAAGGGGGCTAGTTAGCTCTACTGAGACAAAATATTTAGAACTATTCAATGCTAATCAAAAGTCTTATCAACTTTATAAAAAAATTTCAATCATGAAAATATGTGCTAACAATTCACTGAGAACAATAAAACAAAAATGTTAAATCAAATTGCAATTTCTTTTCTGTTGTCTGGGGTTTGGTGACTTATTAAGGCAGGAATAATGAAAAACGTAGTTTCTACTTAATCAGAACTATATTTATTCTGGCTAGTTGCAGCTCAATCTAATAAACTTTCATTTTTACCTGAATATGGCAGTTTTCATATATTCCTATATATCAAAAATTTTAGTCAAAATTTAAGAAAATATATTTTAATATTATTTCTTTAATTTTTAGATAACATTAAAGTAAAAAAAAGATATCTGAGGCTACCTATGTATTTATCGTGGGAAAATGATAGAAGCACGAAGTGTCCATTCTAGATTGAAACACATTTCAAAAGAGGAAGCTCACTTCCTTTTTCTTGGCTGAGAAAAAGGAGACTTGGACGAGATTCTGAGTGTAAATCTCTTATTTCTTAATCAGAGCTTAATTAGGAGTTGAGACAGGTTTTGATACGCAGTGCAGTCCCATATATTTTGGGCAGAGCTTCGCCGAAACCAGCTCTAAGTCATAATTCATTCCTTTAAATATTTAAAACATGACAAAAAAGGAAGGGCTTTTGTTTCTTTTGGTAATCCACCCCAAAAGACGTCTTTAATAGGAGGCCTTGAACCTTCAGGGTAGAAGGTGTTGCCACAGCACCTGAGCACACTAGAGGCCTGCGTAGACTCTGACGTAGCTGTCAGGACCATGACATCCTCAGGGGCAGGCAGGACAGGGTAGGCTGAGATCTGTGGTCTTCTTGCTGAGAACTGAGGAGATAGCCCTTCACCCTACATTCTCCCATGAGCCATTGGGAAGCTTTCAGTTAGCAGTCTGCCAGAATGTTCTACTTGTTATTTCTCCTCCTCCTTGGATGACGACTGTGGGACCCAGGTGCCAAGCTGCAGAACATAATTGTCTACTGATGGCGACATCTGGCTCATTGGCAAGCTTCTTCCTGAGTTTTTTTTTTTCTTTCTCAGTGAATAAATGATAGCTTAGAGCTGTGTAATAATAGAGCATTGTCTCCTAATGTGTTTGGGCCACATTTATTTCAAATTCATTATCTTATGCTAAGAGTAAACTAGAACCGAAGATAACCCTGCCAGCAAGTTGCTCTTCAGAAAAATCTTGTTAACTAATTAATCTGGAATAAATCCAGTAACTGGTTCTTCAAAAACTTTATTTCCAAGGGTGCAAAATCAAGGAAGATTGTGATGCTTTCCAAGTTAAACAAAAAATGAACATTCATTGTTAAGAGCTAATCCAAAGTAGGAGGAGGATGCTTTTGTGAACTTTTCCCCAGGGAGAAAATTTACAAAAGATTTCTGAATTGACAGAACTTGGACAGGTTTAGCCATTCTGTGTATGTATTAACATACAACATTCATTATCTGTATAGTACTTTTAATATTTAAAGGATGTCTAATCACTATTATATCTTAGCTTAAAATATGAAAATCTAAAAAAATGAGTCATTGCAAAAGAAAAAACTGTAAACCAATATACTATTTTAAAACAAAATTCAAAGATTTTTTTAAGTATTGGGATAGAACTCAGGGGTGCTATATATCATGAGCTGCATCCTAACTTTTTTTGATTTTTGATTTTGAGATAGGATCTTGCTAACTTGTCCAGGGAGCACACCAGCTTAGGATTCTCCTGCCTCAGCCTCCCTCAGTGTTTTGGGGATTGTAGGTATGCACCTGCATGTACAGCTTTTATTTTTTGAGGAAAAAATCCAGAATGCTAACTATTTCATTCGTACAAATCTGACTCCAATTTTCCTAGTCCTATAATACATAAGCTATGTGTGTTAAAAAATAAAACTTTTGAAATAAATAAAAAAAATAAAGCTCAATGCTGATATGTTTTACTTTGTTCAGGCACTGGTTTATTCTTTTATTAAAGAATGGATACAAGCTCATGAAAAAACTAGATCATACTACAGTGTGGCATTATTAACAAATAATTTTAAGAAGTTAAACCTAGATGATTTAGAAAATATGAAATGTCACAAAGCTTAGCACTAATTTATCTGTAAAATTATATTTGCCCAAACTCATTCCCAGCAAATATTTACTATTCTGGTTCTGCAAAGTCTGGAAAGCAAATGCAATGATTAAGAAAGTTGATACTTAATTGCTTCATTTTCTAGAACTTCTAGGCTAAACGATGAAAGGTCATGAATAAAATTTCATATTCAAGACAAGTCCATACCTAATTAGAAGCATAGTTATAAGCAGAATCCACCTTCCAATAAGGTGGGAAGATGTCAGAAGAAGTGAGCTAAAATCTTTTTATTCCAGAAAAGAATAAAAAAAGAGGTTATGATGATATTCAAGGGAGGACATGCTCGTAGCAGAAGCATATCCGGGCTGAGGCTGGGGAGGAAGAAGGTAGCCTTAAAATATTCCAGGGGAAAAGAGTTAACATGGTGTTACAGTTCTAACCTAAAATGCTTCCCTGAATCTATTGAGTGCGACTGTGATTAAACGATACAGGCACTGCACTCATCACAGGAGCCGTCCACCCATGAGTCCAGCAGCTGAGTGCACTTTAGGACATGAACCCTAAGCTGAAGGCAGGTCAGTGTGAGCTGTAACCTGGTGGGGAGTGGCTGCAGCTGGGAGGAGATAGTCTCATCTCTGGCTCCTCCCTTCTCTCTTTGCCTCCTGGCTGATACGCCGCGAACAGCTTCTTTCCACCCAGGTCCTGGGTCATGCCTCTCTAACGCTGCCTTTCTGCAGTATGAACTAAGACCTCTGAAACATTGAGCTAAAACACACCTCTCCTCCTTGAAGTTGTAAGTGTTGGGGACTGTGTTCAGCAGCAGGAAAGTGACTAAGGCACACACAGCAAGTGCCGGGAAACAGAACGGAAAGAGGAAAATTCAAAGGGTTGTGAGAAGAAATTTTTAAAAAGAAAAAGAAAAGATAGCAAATTTTTAGAACAAGAGATGTGACTGGGGATTCTGGGGTCGTATGAGGTAGCTTCCAGCTCCCCCTCAGAGCCCGGAGTAATCTGAGGGCAGCCTCTCTTCGCGGGTCATGCGCTTTCTTCTGCGTTGGCTTATGTTTCCTCCTGAGACAGCTCTGAAAAAGGCCACCAGCCTTCTTTATTCTCTCTCCCCGCCCTGTCGGCCAAGGCTGACCAGCAGCTCCTTGGCATGGTTGTATTCCCGGGGCGCTGCTGCTTCTCCTCCAGCCTCTCAGTTGCTCCCCTCTGCCCCATCGTTGTACGGCAAGTCCTCTGACCCTCATGGAGGGGGAGGGACAACTCACAGGTGTGCACAGAAGGAATGGCTAGGCGGGGCCATCCCGACACAGGTGCTGCTCATGGCGCATTCTCTCTGGCTTGCGGTGCACACCTTGATCTCATTGTCCACAGCTCATGGCTTGTGCCTTCAGGCTTACATAGGGACGTTCTGCCTTGGGGTACTTAAGGATGAGGAAGTGCGGGAGAGAGAGCAGAGGTGAGGAGAGAAGAGGAGAGGCATGGAGAGAGAAAGAGAGAAAGAGAGAGAGAAAGAGAGAGACAGACAGAGACAGAGACAGAGACAGAGAGAGACAGAGGCAAGCCACCCAGAATATAGTTGTCCTGAGAACAACAAGAAAAAGAAGTAAGTTCCAAGACGGGGGACCCAAGAGGAGGAGAGTAGCTGACTCGGAGAGCAGGGGAGTATGCGGTTTCCTTGAGTTATCATTCATATTGGGGTGGTGTCAGTGTCTTTGTCACTTTTTGTTGCTGAGACACATTACCGAGCACCTACAATTTAAGGGAAGAGAGGTTTATTTCAGCTCACACTTTCACAAGGTCTCAGCCCACTCATGGGCAACTGGAGTGGTGGAAAGGGTATGGTGGAGAACAGCTGTACATGGCATTGTAAGAGAAAGGATCCGGGGCCACCCAACAGAAGCCATGGCAAGAATTAAAATCCCTCCAGGCCACACGTCATAACTTACCACACACCCATAATCTACCCCTCCTGACCAGGCCCCACCTCCTAACAGCATATGAAATCCATATGCAATTCATGACAATCATGACATCCAAATACATGAGGCATCTGGAGTACATTCCACATCCAAACCAAAACAGGTGGGCTTTTTGGTGGAGGGACTACCTTTGGAGTCACCCACAGGCCTCTAAGTGATCCTTCGTCCATGATCCTGTAGATAGCCTCTTGTCTATACCTCTGTAAGTCACCCCTCATCCTTACTGATAGATTCTTTAGTTCACCAAATTGGACTTGGGTGTAATTGTTATTTTGGCCTGTCTGGTGTGCCCAATCTGGGGTGAATAGATGTTCGTGTTCATATCTTCACAGGAAAAGCTAATCACATAACACCCTCTCTTTCTCCTGCCTCTCCAGTACTAGCATTAGCACCTCTCTTCTGTACATGCTTTTCACACATCTTGAACATATTCAGGACTTCAAACCTAGTGAACAGACGCCCAAGCCATTGTCTCCCTCTGGCTTCATCCCTGAGCCCCATTCTCAGGAGCCGGCAGACTCTTCACCTGGATGCTTCACCAATTTCTCAAGTTCAAGGGGTTTGAAGAGGGATCGTCTCCTCATTATGAACCTGCCTCTCAGATTGTGGTCCCAAACTCTTCTGCTAGTATCACACTGTCGCCCAGGGTCAAAATGGTTATTTTGGATGTTTCTTTTATTTTTTGTTCAGGTCAGTTCTGTCTTTGCAATATCTGTCTCATTCACTGTCTTTGTCACCACCCAGGCAAGGCTTCCGTGACAATGACATTCTTGCTATTCTCTCTGACTCTGGTATTTCCCACAGAAGCGGTGGATAATGGGATAAATCCTTACTAATGAATAAGGAACATCAACCTTTCAATAGTTTATTGTCTGCTATATGCTAGACAATGATCAAGGGGGATGAAGAGAAGATATTAAAGATCCTTAAATTTTTATTATTTTTAAGGAAGGCTTTCAAACCTCTAATCTGTAAATTTCTTAGATAAAAAGACTGAGAGACAAGGTTTCATCTAGAAAAAAAGTTTCACAAAAAAGCTTGTTGATGGCAACATTTGCTAAATAATGTCATAGGATATTATAAGTGCTTACAGGCTCTCTCTTTTGAGCATATTTAACAGTCTGATTGATTATTAATGAAATAAATGCAAGGGTCAGGCCCAATACTAATTTCAGATACCATGCTAATAAAATTCTGTGTTCCTTCTGGTCCATTTCCACTAGCCTGTTCTGGATCAATTGGTTTTCACACTGAGACCCGTGTCTGTGGATGACCTCTGAGTATATTTGCTGTAGGCAAATGTTTTTATTTCCTTTGTCTATTGGTGACCAGGGAAGGATGTGAATATTGCCCAAAGGAAAGTCAAGAGCTTTACGGCTCTCTTCTAAAAACCCTAAGTTGTTGGCATCAATGGTGTTTTGAATAGTTCATTATTGAAAAATAGAACTCTGCCTTCAGACAATGCCCATGCTCTGCATCAAAGACAAGCTGCGGACTGCTAAGGGAGGGAACCAGAGCGAGCCAAGTGTTGATTGGAAAGAAAGGCGAGGCTTCCAGCTTGTTAATGAAGCAAACGGCTAACAGTGTTCTGGTTGAACAGAGTGATCAAGGACTCCCTTCCGTCAAACACTGCCACTGATTTCTCTCACACGCGCATCCTCTCTGGCTGGTGCCATATAGAGGAATATTGTGGAAAGAGCCCGTGTGGGTTTGTCATCAGGCGAGGCTGACACCTAGTTATGGTCACGTAGCACCTGTGGCTCACCGAGTGAGCAAACTTCACCCAGCTTTCTCACTGACAAAGGGGGACTAACAACAGTCACCTACTTCTCAAGACTGTGAGACGTTCAGATACATCTAAGGATACAGTGAACTAAAATACCCTAAATGATCTATACAAATATCAACTATTAATATTTAGAAGGTGCTGAGAATCAAAAGTTAGCCTATTCAGTTAAATTTGTGTCTAACACCAACATCAATGGGCATAATGCATATGGAACAGTGAGTAAATCCATTATTTTATTCAAATATTTAATTATATTCTGAATTGGAATAATTCTAAAAAGTAAATTCTGGAGGCTGCGGGCATAGCTCAGGGGTTAGAGTGCTTGTCTAGCAAGTATAAGGCCCTGGGTTCAAGTCTTAGCACCACGTAAGCCAAGAGTGGTGGCACTTCCCAGCCCTCAGAGGATAGGAAGGAGGATTGTCATGCATTTAAGAACAGCCTGGCTACAGAGAGTTTAGGACCAGCCTGAACTACACAGTGAGAACCTGTCTCAATAAATAAATAAATACATTTTTGAAAAAGTAAATTGTGATGTTTTACATGGATAGAACTCTTAAGCCTACTTGCAGTTGCTCTTAAATATGTAAAATGTCTTTCCTTAGAAACAAGCTGTCCGTGGTGGCTAAGCTCCCAGCACATGCTATATGAAGTCTACCTGAAGGGAACAGGGGTCCCCTGCCTTTGGCAGGTTGGCCTGGGACCTGCCCACTCACAGAGTCCCTGGGTGCAGGCTTGGGGTCATGTGTGCTTCCGCTGCTGGTCTTTGGACCATGGGAAAAGGGAATCATGGAGGTGCAGATAGTGGCCACTTTCTCTCCTTGGCCCCTCTGCATAATGAGAAGAGAGGACACCCACTTGCCTTTCGCCTGGCATATATCAGGACGAAGAGGTGATGTCTCCTCTCTGCTCAGCCTGTACAGTCAACCTGTGATTCAACTCCAGGGGAGAAAAAAAAGCATCTATGCAGAACATTCAGCAGAACTTTTTTTGTCATTATTCTTCAAAAACAAACAAACAAACAAACGAACGAACAAACCCCCAAAACAGCAACTACTTACCTAGCATTTACATTGCATTAGATAACACAGTAATCTAGAAATGATTTAAAATATAGGAAAGAATATGTTTAGATTATTATATGTTCAGCTACTGCTCCATTTTATATAAGAGACTTGAGTATCTGAGGATTTTGGCATTTAGGGAGGGGCACGCTGGGTGGCCCAGTGTCTGGCAGACATTGCTGGTCAACTGTACTTCCCACTTGAGTTCTAGTGAGTCCTTCTAAGTAGATCGTTGGGAAGGGTGGGTTTGTGGTGGAATCCCACCCCCTCCTGCTGATCTTTGTCCATAGGAGAAATGGCTATTTAGGAAATGTTTCTCTCTTTTGTGGTTCTGAGAAACTCCAGGGGAAAGGTAAGAGAAAAATAATTAAAAGGCTTAGGACATCACATCTCTCAAGAACTTCGTGGATAGGTAATTCTTTTCCCTAGCAAAGATCAGACAGACACACGAGTTAGTATTTCAGGGGAGAGTTTATAAATTAGAAGTTTCTCTGTAGTATTCCTTGCATTTCTTGTGCTTTTTTGACAGAGAGAATGTTTTTGCTGTTTGGAAGAAAAATCAAATGGGAGACACACTCGTTAATCTGAACTAATTCTGGCTCAATTCTAAGGTGCCATTGTGATGAATATCATAGGAAAAAAATGAAGAAGAGAAACATCTTAAAAGATACAATTCTACGAGGGGCCAAATGAGTTTGTCTTAGAAGGCTAATCAATATGAGTCTCATGACTTCAAGGTAACGAATGTAGAAAAATCTGGGAAAAAAATCTGAACAATGAGGAAACAATAGGCCAACATTTTCAACTTGAATATTATAGCCATAAAATGGGAAATGCTTTCACTCTCCAATTTCGGAGCAGTTATAGGACCGCCATCTGTGATTGAGCAGTTTGTGCACTGAACAAAGAGAGATCTCTTGAGAGTTAGTGACACTGAAATCCAGTTACATGCACCAGTGCAGGACTGGGTGGAAGAGACATCTACTTGATACTTGCACTCTATTAAGCCACTACTAAGTGCGGTAGTTAAAGAAGACAAACTGTAGCCCCTAGCATGTCCTGAGGGCAACTATACGACTGACTCTAGATTAAAGCTGACACTTTATAGAATTTTATTAGGGAAGGAGAATGGGAGTTAATGCTTGGTGAATGCTAATAATTAGGTAAGTACTGTGCCACCTTGCTGAAATCTGCTGAACTATTCTAATCCAAATGAACCAAAACAGTGGAAAAGAATATAAGCTACTAATAATTTTCTTTTAAATGCCTTAAATTATTCTATTGCCTTTCAGAGCATAAGAATATATTTCACTTTATTTATTACAATGGCTTTGTGAAGAGGTTGATATGTGAGTTATAGGGAGGTAAATGACTAACAGACATTTGTTGGTAGATTTATTATGAGGCTTAACTCAAAACCCCAGACCTTTAGCTCTGGTTTCTTTATTTCTGTTATGTCATTGAAAGGCAGATTGAGGTAAGTTCAGACCCATAGGCTGAGTTCTGGAACCAGGTGTAACATGTGGGGTGATAGGTTGGTGGAAAGGTGGCTGACACTGGGAAAACATTAATCTTTGAACAAAATTAAGCCAATAGGAATAAATGTAAACTATAGCTTGAGCCTGAAAACAATACAAATGGATAAGCAAAGCAGTCAAAAATATTTTCAAGCCTTGGCTGGGTGTGTTGGAGTATGTCTATAATATCAGAACTCAAGAGGCTGAGGCAGGAGGATTGCCATGGGTTCAAGGCCAGCCTGGGCTACATAGTGAGTTCAGGATCAGCCTGGACTGCAGGTTGAGACTCTTTCTCAAAAAGAAAATATTTGTAAAGCCTCTTACTTCTCTCAGAACTCTGTGTATACCAAGTACCTTAAAAGAAAGTACAAAAGCACATGGTAGTGCTGATTTGACCTTGGTGGTTGTAGCATGTTTGTTTTCACCGACGAAGAAAAGATAGCTTCATGATTATGAATAAAATGTATGCCTAGACCATCATAAAATTATGGAGGACCCTAAAGGCATTACATAACACCCTGCAAAACAAAAGCAATTTAGCAGTTTCAACCAATGTATAAATTCAGCTCACCAAAGACAAGCTTAGTTAGGAGCACATTTGATTCATTTTCAATTTAATGTCTCAACTGGATTTCTCAGAAACCTGTTACCTTATTCAATTTCAATATGTCCAATATGCCCCTCATCATAATATTCATCACGTTTTGTCACTCAGTGTTTATTTGATTAGTGATTAGCGCCTGTTCTAGGTTCTGTGCAGGCGAGGAATGATCTTCCTCCTTCGTACCTTTGCTCCTGTCTGTTGCAGTTCGTGGCATAGAGTAGGCATTCAATGCTTATTGAATAAAAATGGCATATAAACAAGTGGATAGGAGATACACATGAAGTGAAAACACTCACGAAACTGTCACAAAGGCAGAATCTCCATGTGTTCGACTCATTTGGGGTGGTCGATAGAATAGTAAGAAAAATGAACATTGACTTGTGATTGAGATCAAAATCGATCAATGAACTCCCATCCAACTTGATTATTATAGAGCCAACAGGGTAGATAAGAAGCACCTTCTATTAGAGAACCGTGCTTGGTAAAATCCGAAGGGTTTTAATTGTGCTAATGTTAGTCTGGCCCGGCTTTTCCCACCTGTTCTTTGTATCTGTTCATCCTTTCATCTGGCCACTCTTATCCTTCCGTTCACCACTGACTCCGCCATCCTTTCACCTTATTACCTCCATCAGCCAATTCATCGCCCTTCTATCCCTCTCTCTCTCTATTCTTTCACCCTCCCCTCAGTACTTTCATCCACCTACCAACTAATCCTTTTGATCTTTCTCTGAAGCACAAGTGAGCTGCTTGTTATAACCAGGTGTGAATAAATAGCTTCAGAAATCAAGTGTGCATTGAAGTGTCTATTTTCAAGCAGGTTGGAGAATGTGTGATTACATCACTTACCATGGTCCTGGTAGCCATCTAGTTAGTTTATTATGTTGTAGGCCAGAACTAAAAAAATAACCAGCTGCAATTATCAAGATTAATTTAATAACATTTTCTCTTCGCCCTTTCATTCTAGTATAAATTATCAAAACTCATTTCAGTTTCTGAAAGTACATTAAATCCAACCTATCTGTCCAGATTTAAGCTTGTTTTTATTAATTTTAGTGAGATTCTACCCAGTGTTGCAGTGCTTGAGAAACATATCTGTTTCATAGAGAGCAATCGTTTCTTCCCTTTGTATCCAGGGCTTTAAAGTTGACAACACTGACTCGCTTTAGTTCCATCACCCTTGATTCCCAATTAGAAGCCAAACTCAATATTATGCATATGTTTTGCCGCGGCTCTCATTTTGTTTCAGGTAAGCCAGCCGACCCCCCTCGCCTCCTGGGACATACCCGGTGCTGTTTTCATTAACTTTCCCTTGGTGTTTGTTTGGATATTCAGATGATGATGAAGTGGATGTTGTTCTCATTATTCCTGCCTCAGGATGTGGTGGACCGCCATCTGCAGATGCCGTGTAAGTGATCATCTTGGCACTGACCCATATGCCACCTTTGTAGTCAGGAGGATTCTACCCGAGAGGTGCCATCTGGTTTTCACGGAAGCTGGTTGAGATGTGGGGGTCTGTGTTTTACCACAGAGATGCATGTTCAGGGGGAAAAATTGAACGTTTTCTGCTCCCACCAGGGACAGAGCATCAGCTGTTGTGCTCTTTGCATCAAATTCCCTCCTAGCCTTACAGCTGCATTGCTGGAGTTCCATTTACCAGATGTATCAAAGAGCCCTCTGCACTCTGAGACTGAATCGGATGAGGAGATGGCAATTGCTTCAATTATTGAACAGAAAGTTCTAATGTCACTGAGCCCGATACACAGATCTCAAAATGTTAGTTACTAGAGGCAGGCAACTCTGGCTTGTTCTTGTGTTCATCTGTTGAGGTTTTGTTTAGAAATAACTTCTAGTCTCAGAAGAATTGCAAGAACTGGACGAATAATTCTGGTGTATTCTTTGATATATTCATCGATAGCTAATCTTTTGGTGTGTTTTTTATATGAACGTATCCTGCGTCATTTGGAAGTTAATTTTTAAAGATAAATGGTCACTTACTTATCCCTAAATACTTCCATATATATTTTCAAGAGAGAGATGTTCTTTTACATAACCACAGTATAATTATCAAGTTCGGGAGATTCGACATGGATAAAATAACTATTATCTGACCTACAGTTTGTAACGTTACAATTTGAAGTTGATGTTAAAATGACAAAGATTTGCTAGTCATCTCTGCCTTTAAGATGGTTAAAGAATGTTAATAGCTCTTCTCGGGCTCTGGTCTCTTCTAGAAACATGACAACTTTTGAGTGCCCAGAACACTTATGTCAGCTGGCTTCATAGACAGAACACTGAACAAGTAGAGCAGTGCTTACTTGACTCCTCTTTTGGTTCTACTGAGTGATTCTCAGATATGGACCCAGGTCCGTTTCTTGTTTCGCTTATCTCTTTGTGCCTAAGTGGCTAATGTGAGGCGGTACCCAGAGCACAAGTCCTTAATGTCTTTGTTTTTCATTCTCCACCTTCTTCCACGCTCCTCTCCTCCCAGCTCCTAGTCAAGCAAGGAAGTTCTATCTTCCAAATTGTTTCTTCTTATTCAGAAATTTGGCCAGGCGTGGGGCTATAATCCCAGCACTCGGGAGGGTGACTCAGGAGGATTGTTGTGAGAGTGAGTCCAGCCTGGACTGCACAGTGAGTTTGAGACTAGCCTAGACTACAGAGCAAGATCCTGTCGTGAAGAAGAAGAAGAAGAAGAAGAAGAAGAAGACGAAGAATAAGAAGAAGAAAGAGAAGAGGAGGAGGAGGGTGAGGAGCAGGAGGAGGAGGAGGAGGAGGAGGAGGAGAAAGTAATTAACCCACTCCTGCAATGATCAAACTCACATATACTCTTTAGGCTCTTCAGAATAGCAGCATTGGTTTTTCCTGAAGTCTCCAAAAGAAAATGCATAGAATTAAGTCTTGTCTACAAAGGCATCTTTTTCATAATTAGGATGTATTCATCTTTTCTATTAGAAGGTTTATTAATCACAAAGAGAAAAACTGATATCTGAAGCAATCTGGCAATGAAAATACTGCAGGAAGCTTTGCTCTGGGATGTGTGTACATTCTTACCCAGTTCCTATTTCTGTATAAATTTTCTGTATTCACTGCATTTAGTTTTATAATTTACATAGTTTCTGCCATTAATTTATTCTCTTACTATTTTATCTGGATACAGATCTTAAAATATAAAACATAATGATTCACTTCAAATATTATTTCAAAATTTCATTTGGCAGTGACAATACCTTAGTTTCATATTTCAAAAGGATGTTTTTCTCTAAAAAAGTTTTTTTAAAAGAATGATAGAATGCTGAGCTAAAAGACTCCAATTGGTGGAGTAATTAGTTGGTCAACTGTTTTTTTAAATCACATAAATTGCTTTTCTGTCAAGTGACAACAAAAGTAATTTAAATGGAGATTAATTACATAATAATTATGCTTAACATAATTGGTTAAATAGAGGAATTTCTTATGAAATGGTAGATTCTTATATTTATACAAATAAGACCAGATGGTGAACAGCTAGTTTTAATTAAATTAGGCTTGATAATTATAGATGATTAATTTTAGATTTGACTCAGATTAGAAAGAATATATTAAGGAAATTATTTTTAGTTTTTCATTGGAATGATAGCATATGACGTTTTTAAATGCCAATACCTGGGACTAAAGTAATAATTTCTTAATTACAACTTGATAAATAAGACTTTGGGTAGGCTTCCTGAGAAAAATGATAGGATCTGCTTCCTTGGAGATCTTACAGATTCCTCTAGAATCCTGTGTGTATTGTCAGTCAGGTGTTTTCTTTACAGAGATTGAAGGTGATAGAGGGAATAAACGATCTCCTAAAGATATTTCTAATACCCCAGTGTGGTGAGTAGGCTATTACACTGGAATTAGGCCTGTTGTATGTATCAGAACACAAAAATGGCTTCTCAAAAGAATGCCACAATTCCAAACAAGTGCATATTGTAATGGAGAGCCGGTTTTTCTTCCTTTTCTTTTTGTGCAGAAGATATTTTCACATAGCTTATCATATGAACTCTGGCACAAGGAGCCTGCGAATTGCTTCTAACCACAGGAGCTGTGCATCATTTATCTGTGATAAAATTTGAGTCTATAAGTGCAAAAAATACAAGCTTGGCTACTGAGGGACCCGTCCCAGACTATGAACAATTCTCATTTTCATTCTACATGGATGGCTTTTGATTATGTTTATCAGTTTATTCATTTACTCACTCATCAAATATTTATCATGTGCAAAGCTTTGTGGCACTGATCTGGTTTTATTAGGTACTTGCTTTCAAAATAAAGGACCTCAATGCAGGAGTTCCATTTCCCCAGTTTGCCTGTGGATTCTTCCAGCAACATGATTTTGGAGCTGCTTTTACATTTTTGTCTAGCAGGAATGCAAAACAGAGGTCGAGCTCAAAATTAACCCCACGAATCTGAATCTTCAAATGGCACAACCAGGTAATGAGATTTCCAAGTCACAGTAGACATGCAAAGTCACACAGATGGGGTCCTGTGTGTGAAGAGACAGGATCACACAGTTGTAGGACAGATTCCCAGGGAAGCCCCAGGGGGGAGGGTATAGGGAGAGGAATTTGAGGCAGGTCTGATGAGTTTAGCAGTAGAAATTCAGTGTGAAAACTACACTGATCATTTTAACTAAAGTGAGACTAGACTCTAAAGTCAGCTAGTCACCTTTCTATTTTGAGGTAAAATCTATGCACATTTTTTATAACCAACAATTTCCACTCATTCACATATTGTCAGCTTACAGACTTCAGAACAATCAGAAGGAAGCCCAGTATTTCATAAGGCGACTCTTGTGCTATTTCATTTTTAGAAATCAAAGATTTTAGATTATTTTAATTTTTTAGCCTGGTAAAGTCCTCTTGTCCAGCACTGCTGAGGTTTTTTTTCCAGAGAACAATGACTATTCATCTGAAATTGGCCCCCAAAGGCAGCATTCAGGAAAATAGCAAATCTAAATTCTAATTCTTCTCCCCTGCATTCATTCCTTCCCGTACATTTTCAGTTGCCAAGTGATTATCATTTATTTTTATAAAGTAAATTTTAGGCTAGTTACCTCCCGGTGTCATAAAATAGTACCTTAGTTTAATCAGTAAACTATATTAAAATCACAGGGACTAATTGTACTCAAAAGATGTCTTAGTTGAATGGTTCAAAACTTTGACTGCTCGTTAGAACCACCTGGAAAGCTTTCATAAATCTAACCACCCAGGCCTTACCTTGGCCCAATTAAATCAGAATTTCTAGGTGAGGGTCTGGGCACCAGCTGGTATTGTCTGACTTCTCAGGTAATTACCATATGTAGCCAAGTTTTGAAACTACTGGTTCTATATTGAATTCTTTTCAGTTCAATTTCTTTTAATTTTCTTGAACCTTTTAATATAACAGAGATGGAGATGGGGTAGTGGTCTACCTGAAGTGAGAATTAGCCAATGACAAGGGGAGTCCAACAGAGATGCTGCTTCCACTTCCTCCTGAGACAAAGACAGTGTGGAGTGGTTCAGGGACCCATGGAATAAAGCTATGCCTTGCAGAAGTAGGATGCGATCCTGAGAGCAGTAATAGCAGCAGCAGGAGCAGCATCTAGAGTCTTCAGGTCCCTGGGTGCTCATATCAGCCGCCAGAAGGCTGGTGCTGTGATCATCCTCAGGCATCACAGAGCGAGTAGAAAGGCACACACTTGGAGCCTGATGGCGGGTTGCGTAGCCTCTCCAGGAAGGTATTTAAGGCCTTCGTGTCTAGGCTTTTGCATCTGTGAAATGCAGGTAATAGTACTACATACCCGCTTCTATGTAGAGAAGAATAGAGCATGAAATTATAACTCTCAAAGCTTTTAGAAAAGAGCCCAGAGCTCATCAAAATAATAGCACCGTAGTTCTCAACCAGGGGTAATCTTATCCCTCCCCGGGGGATAATTGGCCATATCTGAAGACATTTTTTAGATGCCACACTGGGAAAAAAAAAGCAGTGCTACCTGCAGAGGCTAGGGATGCTGGCATCCTGCAAGGCCCAGGACAGCTCCTGCAGCGAGGAATTCCAGTATTTGGCTCCAAAGGTCCACGGCACTGAGGTCAAGTACCCTGCCAGTGGATGTTGGCTTCTTGACCACTCAGACCTGTGGAAAATAAGGCTTAGAGAAGCTGAGCGAATTGTCTAAAGCCATGCAGCTGGTGGGACTGGTTGGAAAATGCAGGCCTGCCTCTATCTTGCCATGAGGGACTTATCTGTACTCTGTAACACGATGGCACTTCTTCACCTTGTCCCAAGATGTTCAGATGAGGCTAGACCTAGGGTGCTGATCTGTACTGATGACGGTATGTGAATGGGCATGTGTGGGGAGTGTGGGGGGCTGCGGAGGGCTCTGTTGGAGATGCTCACAATCTTCACAAACCCTGATGACTGTTACTTCTCGCCTTTTCACCTCTACCAAGAGAGAAAAAGGAAACTAAGCGAATGCTGTGAAAGCGGCATACGTGCCCCCGAGGGCGGTTTGGGGTCCAAAAGTATAGAGATCGACGAATGGTGAATGCCTCGAGAAAGAGCACCCTTCCCTGGAGTCACAGGCTCGGCTGCATACATGTCCCTGGGCACTCACTGCTGCAGACCAACTGCCCGCGTGGATTTAACAATAGTCTGTATTTCAATTTCTAGGCTATTTCATTCATTCTCCAGAAGCCCTCGGTAGACAAGAGCTGTAATGAACGGGATGATGCATTGCAGTGGGTCTCCACAGCTCAGACTATTTAAGAACCAGCAGAATTAATAAAAGGTACATCAAGGTGTGTTTTTCCAATCTGCTAGAGGGATGGAGGACTGCATCACACCTAGCGTAGAGATGAAACAAGACAGCACTAAGTGACAGGCTTTCTTTGCAAGTTTCTGATCACCTCTGGGTGCCCATTAGGGACCTTGATGAATCCCTCTGGTGTCGTCATTTTCTCTAAAGTCCACTTGGAGCAGCTTTCAGACGGGACACAGGCAGGGAGAGAGCTGTCCCCCTTCCTTGCCCCAGATCCACATCCCCTTTGTACGGCCCTGGCTCTGAAGCGCTCGTCCCTCTCCGAGTACACATCTAATCCTTCACCTGCCTCCTGTGGGTGGAGAGCTGGGTTCTCCCTCGCCTGTTTTTCAGCCATATCAGGTATGTAAATCAACACATCTCCTCGGATTGATTTTCTTTGTGAGCTAGGAGCCATTTGCCCTGTTTCTGCCGGGGAGTGTAATTTGAGCTGTTTCATTGTCGAGTTTTTCAGAGACCATTTTAATTTCCATACAGTAAGTATTCTATCTTTTCCTGGTCACAGATCTCAGCCTGTTTCTATAGAGAATTGATTCTGCTTCTGACAACGGCCGCGCTTACAGTACATCCGGGAGCTTCCGGACTCCAGACTTCGCAAGGATGACATGCATGTGCAGCTTGACAGTTTTCGACACTTCTGAAAGAGAGGAAATGCTTTAACGCAGGAATAAAATTACCTGTCTGGTAATGGAAAATTGAGAACGCCACGATCAGTGCCTTTTCATCATAAAAACATTTAAAAAGCAAAGAAATACAACAGTCAGGCTGCACTGTAAATGGTCGATGTCTCGTAAATGTAAAAAGAAAATCATATATCAACTAAAATGGGAGTGTTTTGTGGTATACTATTCTTTTAACATGTTGAAAATTGTAAATCAGTTACCATGGATGGAACTCATACTTTACAGAAATGTAAAATAAATGTATGTCAGATCTTGAGATCATCATTAACTTTTTCCTAATCTAGATAAAAATAAAATTAAAACATACTAGCTTATAAGAATACCATAAACAGCCTCATATTTCTTTGTCTATTTTTCACGAAGTGAGGAAAACTCATTACAAGGACAAATTTCTAGACAGAAGTCTATACATTTTTATGCAATTTATAATAATCAAAAGTAGCTGTCTTACAAGTTTTAAACTTATTTTAAAATGCTAATCTCATGCTTAATAAATCAGTGCTTAATAATTAATAAATCAGCTTGCATTTTGAGCATCTTACATTATGCTCATTTATCCTGCTTGAAAACAGAAAGATTAAAAATGTCATGTGTTAGAAAATAAACTTGTCTAAGTACTAAAACTAATTACAAAATTTTCGTAGATTTACTCAATTAATTGAAATAATCTAACCTTTAAAGTATCTCATAACAGCAGTGAAATATTCAACAGAAATTTAAATTAAATTAAAAATAATTATGTCAGTTGTGAACAAACGTGCTAAGCTTTCACATGAAATTAAGAATGTTCATTCGAGAACTGAGAAATTCTAGACTTAAAAAAACAGTTATATAATTATACACATCAAGTACTGAAATTACCCAATGCACAAAGACTAAAAATTATTTTCCTTATTCAAAATATAAGAGGGAAAAATGTTAAAAAATTTTTGTAAGTTAATCATAACTTATATGATAAATTATAAGCAAAAGATTAGTTATAGGGTAGACTATAGAAAAAGAGATATGTATTTTTAATGTCGTTCTACCCTGACTAGAGTGCTGGGATCAAGGGAATGTGTATAAAACAAAATTCTTAGTCAACCAACTACAATTTTACCTAAGCTCACATGTATAAGGTGACAAGATATAAATTACTTTTTATAACTAATTGATTCCCTATATAACTGCCCCATACTTCCTTCCCTTTCTTTCTCGACATTAAGCAGTGAGTTGTTTTCCCTGTTTTGGACTTTGTGTATAAAATGAATTTTTATATGTTCTTCTATAACTTTCTTTTTTATTCCACACTACATTGTTGAGACTTGTATACCTATAGTTCCTTCATTTTTACTATTGTGTGAACTTCCACTGTAAAAAATATATTCCTGTGATGTATTTATTTATTTTAATGTCCATGGGCATTTGAATTCCTTTCATTTTTCTATTTACATGTAGTGAAAGATAATTTTGCACAGGAGCCTGGAATCCAGGGATGCCAGTTCTTCCAGGGTTCAAACCCAGCAGTGGAAATGCAGAGGTCTGTGTGCGTCCCCAGTGTTCTAAGCGAAGGCAATTTGCTTTCAGAGTGAATCAATCAGTTTACATTTACAACAGCATGAAGGACAGCAACTGTTATTCCACATTTACGCAAGCTCTACGACTGACTAAACAGTGTCAGCTTAAATCTCACCCAAGATTTGCAAGACAGACCTCACACGTTTGTTTTTGGTAGTGATTTTTTTTTTTTTGGTTGTTGTTGCTATTGTTGCTGTTTTAAAACAGTGTAGTGGTTGAGAAATGAAAATTATTTTTTCCTTTGGTACCGGGATTGAGCTAGCACCTTCACATTGAGCCACATCCTCAGCTCATGTTTTGTTTTTTTGATTTTGAGTCAGGGTCTTATTGAGTCAGTAAGCTGTCCGCAGGGGTTAAACTTGTAATTCTTCTGCCTCAGTCTCCCCAAGTCTTGGGATTATAGACTGCA
Organism: Ctenodactylus gundi; assembly: GCA_004027205.1. Lineage (NCBI taxonomy): Eukaryota > Metazoa > Chordata > Mammalia > Rodentia > Ctenodactylidae > Ctenodactylus > Ctenodactylus gundi. The sequence goes on from PVKB01000701.1 coordinate 92,882, forward strand.
ACACCAGTCCAGGCTTAGAAATTTATTATGGCTCATTATATACATTTTCCTGATTTTTAACAAGATTGTTGTCTTTTTTTACATCAATTTTGTTTTTCTGTCACCTCCTCTGTGATATATCTGTCTTTTGCCCATGTTGCTATTTTTAAAATTTTATATGTACTTGTAGGAATTCTTTACATCTATTCTTCCATTATATACAACGACACTGAGGTGGGATACATTAGTAATAATATTAATATATTATATTGGGTAATTGTTGTAGTGGTAGTTTATCCATTCTAATTAGTGATGACTAGACTACACTTGCTACTTTGAATGACATCTTTATGTGTCCTGCACCTACTGATGTCTTATCTCTCTACTCCCCTTTTACCGTCTTACAAAGAACAGACATTCTTAATTTCAATGGAGTCAAACTTATAAATCTTTCCCTGTAATGGTTGCATATTTTTTTAACAACTTAGCTAGGATTTTTTTTTTCTTTACACTGAAATAACAAAAATCTTATCCTGTACTTTGTTTTGAAAGTTTTCAGACTGTCTTTCATGTGAAACTCCTTAGTCTATTTGGAATTGATTTTTTTCCTGTATGTTGTAAGATAGAGGTGTATTTTCAGCTTTTTCCGTGTAATTAACCAATTTTCCAGTCCTTTCCTCAAAGCCTTTCAAATTACAGCATGAATGGCTCCTGGCTGTCTCTCCTCACAGATTAACCCTCTTTCTTTTGACTGTACAAAGGTTCCTGCTCCCGCTCCCCGTCTCTACCACCCTTCCTGAGTGATGCTGCTGCTGAGTGTCCTGATCTTAGCCCTTGCAGTCTCATTTTCACCCTGCCTCACCCTAGCTACACTTTTTTTTGGAAGCACATCTAACAATTTATCTTTTATAGATGTTGACCACTGGTCAGAAGATTTTCATTTTTACTGTGCAGCGTTTGTACACTGTGTACATAATATTTAAGGCTCTGGTCCTTAATTTCTAGGTGCTCATAGGCTTTTTATTTACCTTCCTCCAACGCCCACCCCCTCACCTTCTGACTGATTTTGGAAGACTGGTTCCAGAAAGTGTTGATTTTGTAATAATCACATCTACCATGCGAAGGGCAGACCTAACACATAATCCAACACCTCCGCTCCGCTGAGTGACAGACAGGCTGCAAATGGACGTGAAGAGGCACACAGTCTTCGTGCTCTGGAGCCTCTAACATGTCATTGACGAAGGGATGGCAGGCCTGGCAGTAGGCGCCAGAGTCCAGTGAATGTGGCCAGGTGGTATAGGAGGTTTGTTCATGGAGGGCAGATTTTATATCCCAAACTGAGTAGATAGTGACGGTGTGGCTTCTTCTGAAGTGGCCAGTATCTCCCACCCTGGCCAGTTCAGGCAGATCAGAGAAGCCAGGACTCCAAGGACTCACCTCCCAAACTGGGGCAGGTGATTGAAATGGTCCTCAGCACCCGCAACAGAAACTAACCAGTTCTGGAAGACCCAGATGCCAGTCTAAAGAGTCTCTGTCAGGGCCTGAGCCCCAACGTGTCTTCAAGGAACTAGGCAGAAAGTTACCAGGACTGTAAGAATAGAATTATTTTCCAGGGAAGACATGAAAAAGAGCGCTGAGTCACCTGGCTACCTATTCTGCCAATCAACTCACAGCTAGAACTTTTCCTCGCTGTTCTTTCCTGCCAGGTCAAGTGCTGCTGTGTGTCTTCTACAACCGGCTGTCAGATTGTACAAGGATCTCTTCAGGAGAGTGAAAGAACGTGATTATCAAGACAGCTTGCTTAGGAAGCTCTGCCGTACACCCAACTTACACTCCTACAGGAAGCTATGGTCAGAGGAAATACACTCGATTGCTCATGAAAAGATTAAAATAATATATTTGTTTAGAGTCTCACATCTAAGCTTCAAGCCTTGCTCAAACGTACACATTAATAACTCACAATAATTTACTTTCTTATATATTCATGCAACAATCATTTAACAGATGTCTGCTTTATGCTACACACTATTACGCACAAGGTGCTAGGATCTGAAGAGACAAGTTTCCAATATGGGGAGAGGGGGCAAAAAGTTTTCCTCACCTTGGCCATTTAGAGATTGTACAGGGAAGCCATAAAGGCAAATTTTATATGACAGGGACTCCCCTAGAGCCACAGGAACACTCATAAAATAGAAAAATCTCTTTATTCTCTGTGGGTTACAATCTATAAAAGGTCGTTAGGTCAATTTTATGGAGCTCAAAGCTGCATGAAAACTGCATCACAGAGTCTGAAATTCCTCTTCGAAAATGCAAAGGTGAGCAGATAAGCCAATGAAGTATACAAAAATCACCTACTGTCATACCTAACCTCACAGAGAGCACAATTCCTTTCTAAACCTTCGAAAGATTTAAGTATAACTACTCACCATGTGTTCACAGATCAACGTTGCACCCTTAGGACATTGTACTGGTGCTGGGGACTTGCTTCTCTTTCCCGCCCGCTCATTATGAGCCTTGTCTCACTGCTCTGACTTCTTCTTGCTTGAGCCTTTAATATTGTTCAAGCAAAAGTACTCTGTCAATTGTAGGACATAATGTACTCCTTACTGAATAGCCCCTGCTTTTGCATGACAAAGTGCTTGTCTATTAGAACATGTCTCATTTTGGGTACACGCCATTCAATATTCAGCTTAGAATTAATAAGTTTTGAGGCACAGTGTCCATGACTGAACATTTACATAATGGATATTTTGTCCCTTTGGCTCAGTAATCATCTAATAAATTAATATTAAACAATAATTTCCAGGCTGCTGAGCGCGTGGTGAACGTCTATCCTTCACATTCTGGGCTTAACATTCTTCCAGCATTTTTCTACCTTTGAGACACAGTAATATGCCTCATGGGACAATAAAACAACACCAAGAATTGACACAGTACGTTGAGGACATGAATGTTCACTGAGTAATTTTACAGCTCATGTATATTGGTAGAATTAGAATCTTGCCTCATTAATACAGCTTCTTTCAAAAATCGAAATGATAACCCTGCAAGAAAACCTTTCTACGTATTGTCTGCTGTTATTATTGTTGGCTTCATCAGATAGTGAGATTTCTGTATGATTCATAATAACTACTTTTAATAGTTAACAGGTTTTCCATGTATGTAAAAAATTGTATTCATCAGACATTGTCACAGGTGGATGAAGTGACTGATACAAGAGCCAATATTTATAAAACACCTTAGAAATGAAGGTCACAGCACAGGTAATATTGTAAAAGTTGTTAGGATCCTTCTTCAGCCTATCGGGTTGTGCATAGCAGGGTACTGCTAGAATTCTTCCGATATCTCTTCCCGACACGACTGGCATCTCTTGTCTAGCACAACTATGTGCTGAAGAGGTAAATGGAGAGCTTAGAATACGGTGGGCAGGAAGAAAAACAAGTGTCAAAAAGTACAAGATGAGAAGCAGATGCTGTCGACTATGGGCATCCAAGTTTTTGGCTTGCCTGGTCCACAATGAATGAACAAGAGTTGCTTTGGGCCACGCAGAAAGCACACTGTATGGTTCATGGATACAAGTAAAAAAATCTTTCTTATTGTGTATTATTATAACATTAAAATGAAGTAATATGACAAGCTCAAGTTTAATGATTGAATAAGGAAATGTATGTAACTGATTACTCATGACAAACACCTGTCTTCAATGGCACACACATACGTAGTTAGGTTAAAATACTGTTACAGCACTAGCTATGTTTTACTCTCTGAGTTGCACTGGTGCATTCAATGCCTGATGTGAAAAGTGCAGATTTTGACTCCATTGGTTGCATGTGGTGGGGAAAGGCAGAATTAGCCCTGAGCTACGCTTTCCACTATGTGGCATTCAATTGTCACATACACACTTGAAAACTTCAGATTGAGTCATAAGCAACATTGCCAAAAAATCATGTAATAATGTTACATTTATAATTTTGTAAGGCCACATTATTAGCTGTCCAGGGCTGTATATGGGTTGCAGGCTTCAGGTTAGATGTGCCCAGTCTACATACAAATTTTGTGCTCCAGAATCATGCAATCAAAGAAAGTTTAAAAATTTGCATTGAAAGGAATTCTGGGCCATGTGTAGCCCATGGACCATGGGTACTTGCTGTAGATAAACTTGCCCTGATGATGGTGCCAAAACATACCATGTACCTTAATATTTCTTTAAAGTAATTTATTTAGAATGAGTAAAATAAAGAACAGATGACAGGAAATTAGAAAATAAACTTCAGGAGGAGGGAAAGGGGATCAGGGAGAAGAGGAAAGAGAAAAGGAGGTAGGTAATAGAATTGAGTATAATCAAGATTTGTTACATGCATCTGATAAATTCCTAAAATAAACTTCACCATTCTGTATTAATATGTAGTAATTAAATATCATTTTTGCAAGTTCCAAAATGTTGGAATCATCTGCCAAATTCAGTTTGAAAAGATAAATTTTTCATTTCACCTTTAAAAATTCTGGCACTCACCATCTTAGTCTAATGTTCTCAATTGATCATGAGACGCTATTCAGAGTAACATAGTATGAAGGTCACTGCTCCCTCTCCTCCAAAAATGTTCATGATATATATTTGGAACAGAGTCACAAGTTTTAAATCAGACCATGAAAAAATGGCCAGGCAAATTTAGGAGAGACATCCTGCAGGGTAACTGGCCTTATTTATTCTATAAGACTCACAGACCACAAAACCTTTTGATGCCAGGGACTGGCTTAATTAAAGACCATTCTCCCAAAGACAGGGTGGGGGTGGCGTGGTGATGTGGGGAAATACTTGTTATTGAAGGAAGGCTTTGAAATGCCAAGAAACAGCAGAAGGGGAGCAGGGAGTGAAGCTCCGCCTCCTGTGAGGTCAGCAGTGAGATGTAGGTCAGTACCAGTCTGTGGCCTTGGAACAACCGGGCTGCCTGGACAGGTGCCTTGGTGGTTACTAATATCACTGCTGATGAATGGATAAAGAAAATGTAGCATATATATACATGATGGAGGATATATGAGGGATATGTATCTTACAGCTCTGTTATAAAGAAAGATAAATTTGAGTCATTTGTGGGAATATGAACATACTTCAAGGCCTTCAACTTAATAAATTAGGCTTGACAGAAGCTTGACTATCACAGGCTTTCTCCAATATGAGGGACTCAAGCTACAAATAAGTAGAAGAGGAAACAGAAATACTCTGAAAAAAGTAATGCATGTTCGTTGCAAGAAATTCTAACAATTCAAAAATAATATGTTATTTTCCTTTGGGGAATCAAGCATATGTCAAAGAATGGTAAGTCATGACCTCCTATGCCTTGATAATAGGGTCTAATTTCTAGTGCTACTGTTCTTTTCAGTAAAAAAGTTGTAATTTATGTAAAATAAACTTCCTATCTAGTAGGTCAATGAATGCTAAGATTTCTGTTCAAATGTGCTATTAGAATAGTGTTCTAATGTCATTTGAATGTGTGGTAACAGTATTTTAAGACAACAGTGGCTGCCAAATAATATGTTTCCAATCTAATACATTAGAAAGAATGGAAACTTTAAGATTGAATGCTCACTTTGTGCCATTTACCTTAGAGAACTAACAGCCAAATTGCAAGGAGGCATTTTGCTTTTTTGGACAAACGTCACATCTAAGTAAGAATAAGCTATTATGAATCTTGACATTTTACTGAATTATTACTCTATGTACTATTTTGTATGTTGGGACCTTATATTCAGATATGATTTAAATGTCAACGAAAGCAACTGGATTCTGCTGTCAATATAAAATATTTTCTATATTTGCAACCCCCTTTTTCAGTTTAATTTATAGCCTCACTGCACTGTTTTTGGTTTCTTTATGGCCTTTTGTAAAAGAGGCCAGATCACAACCCAATGGGGTGAAGAGACCACAATACAAGCACTTGTCACTTTCTTCTGTCTGATGGGCAAGCGCTGATTGAGATTGTGCTGAGAAAGCTTTTCATCAAGGGTGCCTGACTGTGCTGTTCCTTTCCACCGGATTCTGAAACCTTCTTGGATGATAGCGAAGGAAATTGCATATGCCTGACTCTTAAAATTACAATGAGATGATCTTATAGTGGTACGTACAAGCAAGATGACTGTCATAGTTTGGATCCAGATTGTCTCCCAAAGACTTGTGTGTTAATAGTCTTGACTTTTGGCTTGGCTTTAAGAGGTAGGGCTTAGTAGGAGGCTTTAGTTTGTTGGGGTCATACCCTGAAGGGTGATATTAGACCTATTTCTCTCTCTCTTGCCTCTTTGCCATGAGATGAGTAGTTTTGCCATATGCTGTGACCATGATAAGCTTCTTCCCACAGGGGTAAAGCGATGAGGCCAGCTAGTCATGGATTGAAACTTTCAAAACACGAAAGCCAAAGGAAACCTTTTATCTTTGTAAGTTGACTATTTCAAGTGGTTGCTATAGTAATGGAAACATGACTAGCACAATAGATAAATAATATTTTTATAATTTATTAAGCATCTTCTGGATGCTGGGTGAACTATATATTTGTTTCCTTTGAGTCCGCTGAGTCCACTGGTTAAAGTCATGCCAGATGCTGTAAAAGTTAACCCTGAAATCTCAGTGGCATTATATGAGAGAAAATTATTTCTTGTTTACAAGAAGTTTAATCTCTGGTAGAAGGATGTCATTGCTCCATAGTCATTTAGGGACCTAAATTAATGGATTTTTTGTTTTTACTACCTGAAATTAAAACCTGGGTCTTCACACTGAGCTACATCTACAGGCCGTTTGTACATGCGTGTGTGTTGAATGTGTTTTAAGTTTTGAGAGTCTTTCTAAGTTGCTCAACTGCCCAAGCTGGGTGTGAGCTTGCAATCCTCTGCTTCAGCCTCCTCAGTACAAGTGTCACTGGGCCAACTGCTGCCCTTTTCAATATACAGATTCCTAGAAAGTGTTGGGATCAAAATCTAGCCAGCAGAAGGGAAAAAGAGAAAGTATAGGATTGTGCCAAAGTCATTTATGGGCCATGCCTTGACTCTACAGATTCCATTGGATAGAACTTAGTCATTTAGCCTAACTTAATTTTAAGGAAGGCTGTGAAATGCTGTCAATCTGTCAGCACAAGAGGGCTGGAAAATAGAACTGGGGGGCAGCTTGTCTGTCTTTGCCATGTGGGTCTTTTTTGGGGGGAAGAATGTGGTGTTTCCATATGATTTACGGAAAAAGAGAAGGGGGTAGGGAAAGAAAATTGGGTTTTCTCAAGATTTAACCCCAATCACACCGTAAGTCTTCAAAACATTTATGATTCCCCACACAGTAAAACTATCAGGGCAGCATCGCTCAGCTATGGACACACAAAGGCCTAAGATCTGTGGAGTAGAGCCTTGAATGAAATGTGTCCGGCTACCAGTATCCTCACTCAATTTGCCGCAGCCCTTACTTTTGGGCATTTGCGTTCATGCCCATTTACTTACCACCTCCCAGTGGTTTTGTGGGCCTTAACCTTTGATTTTGATTTAGAGGGTAAAATTAAGGAGCCCTGGAGAGGGACAGAAAGAAAAGCAGTGGGAAGAGGTAACTCCCAGCCTGGTATAAAGAAAATGCTACCTTAGTGTTTTCTGTCGCCTGCTTTCTTTATCTGTAACTACCAGGCATGAGCAATGAACATTTTTCCTTTTGAATGTTGTGTCACATTGATCGAACTTGCTAGTGTTTTTGCCACTCACCAGCCAGTGTGTCAGCTTTAGTGTACACACTAGGCTGTCAAGTTTTTTTTTAATTGTTCCAACCTTTTAATCAATTGCTTAAATAAAGAAACGCCAAATGTGCTCATTTGGTTTATAAAAGGTTATCAATTTATGAAAAAATTAAAAATACTACCTTTTTTTTGAAAAAATGGACTTAACATCAAGATACCCTTGGCAGTTGCATTTACAAACAGTGAAGAATTAGGATCAAATAATGCAACAAAGCATTGTGTGAGCACATAGCTAACCTATGTGAGCACATGCACACACATTTACCAAAGCTGGCAATCAGCAATATATATATATGAAAAGGAATTCTAAGCTGTACTTTTTCTGTCTTTTTTTTTTTTTGAGACAGGGTCTCACTCTGAATTCAGGGAAATACTCCTGCCTCAGCCTCCAAGGTCCTGGGGCTACAGGCATGTGCCACCATGCTCAGCTTATGAGGTGCTGGGGAATCGAACACAGAGCCTCGTACTTGGTCAGAAAGAGCTGTAAGCATTGAGCTGCACTCCCAGTTGCCCCTTTTTGAGACAGGGGCTCGTTCTACTCCAGGCCTGTCCAGAACTAACTATAAACCCCAAGATGGCCTTGGACCCACAGCAATCCTCCAGCCTCAGCCTGTCTAGTGCTGAGATTACAGAGGGTGTGCCACTTGACTGCTATTTTTTTTTTTTTTTTGTAGTACTGGGGAGTCAATCCCCCTCACACACACTTTAGGCACATGCTAGACAAACACTAACCTCTGAGCTATGCCCCCAGCTCTCTTACTGGCCTATTTTGAGAACATCTTATGATCTTGCTTTAGGCCTCAGGGATTTTGAAACTATTAGATGAATCACTGGTGATGTTACCAAAGAATACTTGATTTTAGATACTGGAAAATAGTGAGGGTAAAGTCATCATTCTAAACAATGGTTAATTCAGCAAAATAGCTCCATTTAGTTTGCTTAATGTTTCAAATAAAAGCACAGACTACATCATCTTCTCTACTGAATACTTTCTATAGTGTCCTTTAAAGTCTCTAACAAAACTTAGGTCTGCAAGTGCTTTCTACCTCAATTTGATGCTTACTGTTGCATGAAAGACAAATAGGATGCCACCTGAGAGAACAGGACGGCATAATTTCCAGAAATACAATTTTTGAAGCAAAATCGCAGTCATTATTATTATAAACAACTTTAATCTCTTTCTTTAAATTCAAGAAGCGCTGAGCACCTCATTTTACTACTTTAGCTATGAGATTATCAATCAATGGTTATTTACTAGAGGAAATCAACCAGAGAATGAGAGCTGAAAAAATAAGGTGACCCACTAGGAGAGTTAGAGTTCTGTCTCCCTTTCATGCTTACTCAGGAGGAAAATGAAAAAATGTATACTTGAAACAAATGTCTGCTCTATTCTTTCATTATCTTTCATCCTATATGAATTTATTAAACATCTTATAGTTCGATGGTGATAAAAGCTTGATGTTTCTATAAAAGATTTTATAGAAACATTTAAGAAAAAATATGTTAACGGAAGGAAAATCGACACTGCATTTTTGAGAGCTGTTTAGATTCATAAACTTGCATTTAGCCTTTATATGTCTTTTATGGAATGGGCGACGAAAGGTCAGTCCTTAATGTTCAATTTAGAAGTTTTCTGTTTACTGGTGTTGACCCAAGGCAACATTAGGCCCCAGGACATCCGTAGAGATGAGAAGAATTCACGTTGTGTCACAAGAATAAAAAGAAACAGACATGAGAATTCTCTTCTTGAAACATTTGCGTTCAGCTAAAATGTTAATTTCAGATTTCATTTTACACATGTACACACATAACATCACGCGTAGATGCCTTTGCACATGACATGCCACATGCACCAAGCGGATACACCATATATACACACATCACAAACATACAACATATACACAGCATACACATATATACATATACACACATACCCCACACTGACACACACTGCCATGCATGTAAGTTTCACATTTATTATACATTCATACACTCACAATAGATACTCCTGTCTCTGTTTCTCTTTCTTCCTTTCTCTCTCTCTCTCTCTCTCTCTCTCTCTCTCTCTCTCTCTCTCTGTTTCCCTCATTTTTGCACACACTCAGCTACCAGCCTAAGAAAAATAGGTGGAAAGTTTACAGCAGTATATTCCATTATTCAATGATTTTTCTTCACTTTATTCACTAATAAATTTTAACAGAAATTTATTTCTGATTTTTTTTTTTTTGAGACAGGGTCTTATTCTGTAGCCCAGGCTGGTCCTGAATTCAGTATGGAGTTCAGACCGGCCTGGGACTCAAGGAAATCTTCTCTCCTCAGCCTCCTGAGTGCTGGGATTACAGGCATGTGCCACCACGCCTGGCTTATGTGGTGCTGGGGAATTGAACTCAGGTACTTAGTGCTTGATTTAGCCCTTACTAGGCAAGCTCTTTAACCGCTGAGCCATTCCTGATTCTTTTTAAGGGAGGAAAGATTTTTCTTAGCTCATAGTTTCCAAAGGTGTCAGCCCATTCATGGGTGGCTAGCAATGGTGGGAGCACACGGCAGGAGCCCAGCTGGAGGAAGCTGTTCATGACATGGCAAACAGGAAGCTGAGTGAGCAAAGAAGGCAGAGCTGGCATGCATCCTTCTAGGTCTGGCCCAGGGTCCAACTTCTTCTGGATCAAGCTCCATTGTCCTACTTGCTTCTTCCAGGCTAAGCCCCCTTGATTCATCCCTATTCCTGATTTTTTCAGACTCTCCATCAATATGCATAATCTATGGTAAATGGAGAGGTCCTATATTTCTCCAGAATTTTATTAAGCAACAAAAGGTGCAAAGTAGTGTTCTATGTTTATCTCTTCCATTCTGTTCATCTCTTGAAACATACACTGTGCTGCTCATAATACTTTTAGAATGATGAAGAATTTATACAGAGCTTTCATATAAAATCCTCACAGTGGTATCTAGAAGTCTCTATGTCTAGTTTCATGGCACAGGTGAAGAATCTGAGAAACCCAGTGAGTTTTAATTGCTTGTCAAAGAGCAAGATCTAGAAAAGAAAGAATGCCATAATTCCAAACTAAGTCAAAGACATTAGCTCTTTCTTCATGACTTTTCCTATCCACTTCTTGCCACAAAGCTGAGCTGTGTCAGATGACATTTATACCCACTGACCTGTTTGAATGTTAGATCCTCTTTAATTTGCATACTAGCTATTGCCACAAGACCTACCTTTTATTAATGATAGAAAGACGACAGTGCACAGGTGCACTCAAAAGCCTCTAGTGCTCAATTCTGTAGCTGAGTCAGGAACATATTCCCTTAGGTTATGAGATGTTCAGATATCTTCTCTGAGAAGTTGGCCCACGGAGGGGGCTTTGTGAGCCACAAAAATGGTCAACTGTTTACTTTATCGATACACACGAGCAAAGATTTGGGGCTGAAAGAAAACTTGCAGGTCATATACAGTGTTTATACTGCTCTACACAGCGCCTGGCATGTACTATAACTTAAATTTATTTATTGTATATTTTGGAGGCATGGAATTAGGTGACATTGAAGGAACGGGAAAATTTGTTTTGACCATGCTGCTACAAGATTTCTCCACAGAAGGTACATTTTCTTCTTCCATTAATTTACTGTCCTCCTCCCTGCCTGCCCGCCTGGTCTTCCACTTTCCTTTTGCACTGCTTAGACTATTGATCTTATTTTCAGCAGGAATTTCTGAGAACACATGCCTTCACTTAAGTGATTAATTCTGGAAGTTACAAATACCAATTCTTCTGTGTGTAAACTATAGCGTAGCCAATTATGGACGTCAAGTCAGAGCATGAAATTGTTCAGGAAAGTTTTCCTTCTAGGAAGAAATGACCGTGCAATAACAGCTAGACGTCATGCACGTCATTTATAAGCTTTCTCTTCACTAATTCTTATCATTTATCAAAATGCCAGCACAAATGCCTACTTCTCTGCTTACAAACAATAAAGGATTTACCCGTACAATTCCGAATGAAGAAACTGATTATTTTGCATTGGTTTCCTGAGTTTCTTTGCTAAGAGCTCCATTGGGAAGCTACACTCCCAAACTAATGGGCCTTTATTTGCATCTGTTAGCTAAAGTTAGCTAAATTAACATCTCTGATGGCAGCTGATTGCTACACACTCAGATAATTCATGTGAAGACTAATATTTTGATAATAATTTATAATAATCATGGTCAATAAATAGAAAGTATGAAGAAAATAGCATCATGTTCTGTAGACTGTAAAATTTATCAAAAATAGATTTTCTGTTTGGGATTTTAAATTCAACTATCATCCTAATGGAATTTTACTGATTACTAATTTAGCATACAGAGATCAGAAATATTCTGGATAACAAATTAGAAGAAAATAGCTGAGTTATTGTCATATTAGTCACCTGATGTTTAAAAGGCAGGGGAGGGCTGGAGGAATAGTTCAGCGGTTAAAACCCTTGCCTGGCAAGCGCTAAGCACTCGAGTTCAATTCCCTGGCACCACATAAGCTGGGTGTGGGCGCACACGCCTGTAATCCTAGTACTGAGAAGGCTGAGGCAGGAGGATTGCCGTCAGTCAGTTGGTGCTACGCAGTGAGCTCAGAACCAGCCTGACTACAGAGCGAGACTCTGTCTCAATAAGTAAATAAATAAATACAGAGGAACAGAAAACACCGTGATGCAGGTTTTTGTTGCTGTTGCTGTTTTCCCTATAGAACCCCTTTCAAAGGTTCTGGAGGGAGAGCAGCTGTCCAGGGTTCTGATATGCGGCAACTCAGGCTAGAGTTCAGTGGGTGAGGAGTTCATAATCACAGGTGTTTCCAGCACATTCTACACGTGTTCTCCAGTAGAACGAAGACTAGTACTAGACATAATCCTCGGGATTCTCATGCATCTTCCTGTGGAATCTTCAACAGATACTCTTTCCAATCTTTCAGAACCAGGATGGTGAAGACCAATGATATACATATCATAGTGCCAAAAGCCAACTAAAGAGTTGCCTAGCAAGCTCCAGGCCTGGGGGTTGACTCCCCAGCACCACATAAACGGGGCATGGCGGCTCATACCTGTGAGTTGTGAGTCCAGCGCTCAAGAGGCTGAGGCAGAAGGATTGCCATGATACATATATATATATATATATATATATATATATATATATATATATATGAATTGTGGTTCTATATTTTGGTAATAGGTTACTACATAGGAATTTAGTCTTATCTTGCCATTAAATAAACTGTGTGATTCTGAGAAATATATCTATAGCTCTAAATGTGATTTTATTTATTGTATGAAAATTAATGAGTGTGTCCCATGGTTTAATTTCATTTTCATCCACTTACTTAAATGAAAGCTCTCTGAGGACAGATATTTTTGTGTATTTTATTTACTGACCTAAGTGTTTAAACTAGTTTCCAGAGCATTCAGCACCCAATATTTACTGAGTGAATGAATATAGGGAAAAGTATTTCATGCAAACTTATAACTAAGAGTGGCTTTGGGTAGCTAAGACACTAGGAGACTCATGGGCAGAAGGCAGCTGAGTATCTAAAAGTATAAACATAGTAAAAGAAGAATGTGATTAGTGGAGGTGAGTTGTTGGAAATCTGGGGATGAGGGAGGGGTGAGAGGAGGATCAAAGGGAGTGAGGGAAGGGAATGGAGAGTTGGTGTGATATATGTGCACCAAGCTCTCAAGTTCAATGTAACCACTGTGTATCACACTACATATTAATAAAATGGGAAAAAAGAAGTGATATTTTAAGTGAAACATTATGAATAATAAGTCAAAGTTCGATAAATGAAGACTTATCTGAGAAGCCACATAAGGGAATATGTATTAGTAAACATAAATCCTTATCCATGACCACTAGTTTTGGAAAGATTCACTATTTAAAACTGGCAATCTCTACCAGTGTACTCTACATTACAGTACGTATTTTGAATATTTTAAGATGTTCAGATGACTTTTTTCAAGGATTAATGATTTTTTGCACACAGCTTGTTAGAGGTCCGTGTTTCAGAGAAAGAGAATTAATCTGGCATTAAAGACCTTGTCTCAGTCCTTTCATTGATGTGTATATGTGCAATACATAATGATTACTTTGTCATTGAGTATTTTGTGCATATAAATGTCACATCAAAATTACAAATCCTTTCTCTCTCCCTTTTTACCCTCTCACCCCCTCCATCTCCCCACTAGTTCCCATTATTCCCAATTAGTTCTATGAAATGACTGTGCTCTGGGATTCTCGTATTAGAGAAGCCATTTGAAATTTCACCTTCTCCTTCTGACTCACTTCACTGAGCATGATGGTCTCAAGTTGCCTCCATTTATACACAAAAGTCTCAAAACTATGTGTAAAGACCTTCTTTTAACTTCTGTCCAAAAATCTTATTTTTGAGACTTTCTCAGTGTGATGCTCTGTCTTAGTTACTTTTTCATTGCTGTGACTCAATACCTGACATCTACAATTTAAGGGAGGAAAGATTTATTTAGCTCACAATTTCAAAATGTCTCAGTCTATTCATGGGCAGCTGGCAACAGTGGAAGCACATGGTGGAGGCAGAGGTTGAGGCAGTTCCTCATGGAAGTCAAGTCAGGGAGGAAGGATGCAAACGGCATAAACACTTCCATATTCTGTGCCAGGGAACCCCACCCTCTCTGGGTCTGGCCTCAATGTTCCACCCCTTCCAGGTGAAAGCCCCTAATCCACCACATGCTTGTAATCGATAATCTGCCACACATCTGCCTTCCACCACACGTCTATAATCCACCACAGGCCCATAATTTATCTCTCCAGACCAGGCCCCTATCTCCTAACAGCCCACGGTCTGTTGATAATCCATAACATCCAAATACATGAGATGTCTGGGAGACATTCCAGATTCAAACCACAACCTTCTTTTAACTTTCTGTCCAAAAAAACCTTATTTTTGAGGCTTTTTCAATGTGGCCCTGACCTGTAATTCTCACACTTTCCAATATAATCTTGGGTCATTCTCATCTGTTTCCCTTAATGTTTTTTTCTCTGTCAGAAAGAATGACTTCTTTTTTTCCAGCTAATCCAGTGCTACACAAATTTAAGGTATGCTCAAATATCCACCCTTCTTATACTGATACTCTTAACTGTTCTTTATTCATTCTTCCTATACATAAGCTAGTGTATGAATTAATACTACACTATTTTTGTCATTTAAACATAAACCACCCAATATTATTTTTCTGTGTTTTATTACATCAGTGTACAATTGGTAGAAAATAAATGTAGATTTGAAATAAACAGATGGCTTGAGCTTCTTTCTGTATACTACTCAGCTTGAAGAACTATGAACAATTAAATCTTGTTTTATTCAGGGTTATTTCATATCCTTCTGTTATTTGGAGGGGTTCACTACAGTTTAATATTTTGTGACGATGTACTTGACACATTGGTGAATTTTTCTGAAGTATGTGGGTGGTGCTAAAATGAACTTACCCCAGTGACCTGAGTAGAGGTGAGAATTCAAATGGTTCTAACCTGGAAAAGTAACTGAAAATGAGCTTAGTGAGGAAAGGAATCGAAAGTGCATTATAGGCAGGACTGGGCCTTTCGGGATCCCATCCCTTCTGTACATCAGAAAGAACAAGGTAACATGTGGAAAACAAGAATCTCAGGAAAAGAAACAGAGCCCATCAACAACACTGGAGCCTTAATTCACTGTAACAGAATCGTGAGGAAACATGGTAGTAAATCTCTTACAGAAAGAAATGACACCCCAGAAAATGATACCAGGGATCCTGAAACAGCAGAATCCAAAAATAAAAAAGACAAAAAGATGATAATTTCTGGGCCCCAAAATACTTAGAATTGAAATAGGAAATTAAACAGAAAATGCAAGAACTACATCGGGACATAGCTATACTATCGGCAAACATTGACAAGAAATTGGAGGAAAACAAAGAAGATATAAGCCAGAAGATAATGAAAGCAATAAATGACATTAGAGAAGAATATAGCAGAGATATAAAAATACTGAAAGCAGACCTTCAGTTCGTGAAAAACACACAGGAAATAATAAGTAGCCAGGTTTAATATTTTGAAAATAGAATATCAGACCCAGAAGATAAAGCGGTTGAGCAGGAATGTACAAGCTGTAAAGAAAGGAAAACAAAAAAGGAAGGAAGAGAATGGTCACAACAGCTGATGGATGCCTCAAAGAGAAACAACCTCAGAATTATGGGAGTGAACGAGAAAACGGAGGACAAAACAAAAGGCTTAAAAACCACATTCAATAAAACCATGGGAAGAAAATCCCCAAACCCAAGAAAAGAAATGAACATTGAACTACTGCAGGTATATAGAACACCAAACAACTTTCATCAAAGGAGAACCTCAACACAACACATCATAATTAAAATGCTGGAGACCCAAAACAAAGAGAGAATATTAAAAGCTGTAAGAGAAAAATAGAAGGTGACTTACAAAGGTAAGCCCATCAGGACAACTGCAATTTTCTCAACCCCGATCCTAAAAGCCAGGAGATCATGGAGCAATATTATCCAAGCACTAAGAGAACATAAATGCCAACCAAGGCTGCTATATCCAGCAAAATTATCTTTTAAATTATAAGGAGAAATTAAAGCTTTCCATGACATAGAAAGCTTAAAGAAATTTGCAGCCACTTAGCCTGTATTGCAGAGAATACTTCAAGGAAACTTAGAAAATGAAAGGGAGGCCAAAGACACTAATGACCGCAGAGAAAAAGAGACAATATCTAGAGGAGAAAGAGCTGAGAAAAAAGTCAAGCTAGTAAACAAAGCTGAAAAGCTATAATGATGGCAGGACATACCAAACATACCTCGATAATTACTCTAAATGTGAACAGCCTCAACTCACCTATTAAAAGACATAGACTAGCTGACTGGATCAAAAAACATAAACCCACAATCTGCTTCCTACAAGAGACACATTTCACCCACAAGGAAACTCATGAACTAAAAATAAAAGGATGGAATTCAATATTTCATGGAACAGGACCCAGGAAACAAGCAGTGGTAACTATATTAATCTCATATTCATCAGATTAAAAAATAGATTAGGAGAGACAAAGATATTCACTAAATACTGGTTAAGCAAACAATAGAACAGGAAGAATTCACTATTATCAACATATATACTCCCAACTCTGGAGCAACCAATTATGTAAATCAAAATTTATTAGGTCTGAAAGAACATATAGGCCCCAATACAGTTATAGCAGGAGACTTTATTATTCCTCTCTCACAGATAGATAGATCAACCAGACAAAAATTTATGAATATATACAACAATTAAATGATACTACAGATAACATGGACCTCACAGTTGTTTACAGAGTTTTCCACCCAACATCAACAGACTACATGTTTTTCTCAGCAGCGCATGGAACATTTCTTAAAATAGACCATATTCTAGGTCATAAGTCATGCTTAAATACAAAGGAATACAAATAATTCCTTGAATACTTTCAGATCATACTGAAATAAAACTGGAACTTATCAACAAAAGAAACAGAAGAAAATACACAAATACATGGAGACTGAACAACTTACTACTGGCCAAATAATGAATCATGAAAGAAATCCAAGAAGAAATAAAAAACTTCATAGAGTTGAATGATGAAGGAAGTACATCATATGAGAATCATGGGACACAATGAAAGCAGTACTTAAGGGAAATTCATAGCCATCAATACACACATCAAAAGAACAGAACAATCACAAACATGTTAATAATGCACCTTAAGGCCCTAAAGAAACAAGAGCAATCCAAGCTAAATACTAGTAGAAGAAAATAAATTATAAAGATCAGATCTGAAATTAATGAAGTTGAAATAAAAAACAATAAAAATGATTAACAAGTCAAAGAGCTGGCTCTTCAAAAAAAGTAAACACGAATGACAGACCTCTAGCAAAACTTATCAAAAGAAGAAAAGAAAAAGCACGAATTTACTCACTTAGAAATGAAAAGGTTGAAATTACAACAGACTGTAGTAATTCAGAATATTATGAGAAATTATTTTGATCACCTATATTTTAACAAGTTAGAGAATTGGGAAGAAATGGATGACTTCCTAGGCACATACAAAATAGCAATCTTAAATTAAGAAGACATAAAAATCTTGAATAACCCCAATTACACACACAGAAATTGAAGAAGCAATAAAATCTCTACCTACAAATAAAAGCCCAGGACCAGATGGACTCACAGCAGAATTTTTTTTTTTTTTTAGTAATTCCACATTTGGGTTTATGTCAAATTAGAAGTTAGGGAAGAACTAACTCCAATGCTTCTTAAATTATTCCATGAAGTTGAGAGAGAAGGAATACTATCCAACTTATTTCTGAAGGCTAGCATTACCTTAGTCCCAAAACCAAAGACTTAACCAAGAAGGAAAATTATAGACCAATATCCTTGATAAATATACATGCAAAAAATCTTAATAAGATTCTGGCAAATAGAATCCAACAAGTAATCAGAAAGATCATATACCATGATCAATTGGGCTTTATTTCTGGGATGCATGGCTGGTTCAATATACATAAATCAGTCAATGTAATAAACCATATCAACAAAAGCAAAAACAAAAGCCACATAATCAACTCAATTGATGCAGAAAAGGCCTTTGATAAAATTCAACACATTTTCACAATAAAAACTCTGAGAAAAATAGGTATAGGAGGGCCTTACCTCAAATTCATAGAAACCATATATGCCAAACCTACCACAAATATCACTGTAAGTGGAGAAAAATTGAAAGTGTTTCCTCTCAAATCAGAAACACGCCAAGGATGTCCACTCTCACCATTCTTACTCAACATAGTCCTTGAGACACTTGCCATAGCAATCAGGTAAAATGAAATAAAGGGAATATGCTTTGGAAAGGAGGAGGTCACACTATTCTTATTTGCAGATGATATGATTATCTACCTAGAAGAACTCAAAAACTCCACTCTGAAATCTTGGAAATAATAAAGACAGCCAAGTCACAGGCTACAGAATCAACACTAAAGAACCAATAGCTTTTCTCTACACTAAAATGAACTCACTGAGAAAGAGCTCAGAAGAGTAATCCCACTCTCAATAGCCCAACAAAAAATTAAATAAGGAGAAGTAAATCTAATCAAGAAGAAAACTACATCACACTGAAAAAAGGAGTTGCAGATGACATCAGAAAATGGAAAGACATCCCCTGTTTTTGGATAGGCAGAATCAATATAGTCAAAATGACTATACTTTCAAAACTGATATACAGATTCAATGCAATTCCTATCAAAATACCAACAGTTTTTTTTTTCCCCCCACAGGACTTGGAAAAATAATCCTTAAATTTATATGGAATCAAAGGAGACCTAGAATACTCACAGTGATCTTGAGTAACAAGACTAAAGCAGGAGCCATTACAATACCAGACATCAAGTTATACTATAAAGCAATAGTTATTTTTTAAAAAACCCAATATAGTACTGGCGCAAAAACAGGCCGACAAGTGGAACAGAATTGAGGATGCAGAGACAAACTCAAACACCCTCAGCTACTTAATCTTCAATAAAGGAGCCAAAGGCATACACTAGAGAAAGGACAGCCTCTTCAACAACCGGTACTGGGAAAATTGGACATCCACATGCAGAAGAACGAATTTAGATACACACCTGTCACCATGCACTAAAATCAAATCAAAGTGGATCAAAGACCTAGATATTAAAACTGAAACACTGAACCTTCTGGAATACAAATTAGGCAAATATCTAAAAGACATAGGTGTAAACAGACTTTCTTAATATGACACCAAAAGCAAAAGAAATTGCCCCTAGATATAACAAGTGGATTTACGTCAAGTTAAAAATTTTCTGCATGGCAAAGGAAAAGATCAACAGTGTAAAAAGAGAACTGACAGACTGGGAAAAAGTATCTACCACAAATACATCAGAATTTTCAGGGAACTGAAGAAAAGTAAGCTCCTCAAAATCAAAGACCCTATTGAAAAATGGGTAAAAGAAACTAACATGAACATCCAAATGGAACCCCAATAAAAGTGTCAAGAGTAGCCAAATACAAAAAGATAAATGGTGCTTAATAATTAGCGGGGGGGGGGGGGGAAGGTGTTTTCTAATTGTCTGGCAAATCCTTTCAGGACAAAATGGCACTACTCCAACCAAGAAAAGAATAGGAAAAGATAAAGGTTAAAAATGTGGGCAGGGAGGGAAAAGAACAAGAAATTAAAAGGCCAAAGAGTAGAATTAAGAAAAAATCTGATGAAGTGTAGAGGCCTTGACCAACACCAGGACAGTGAGGAGCTGAGATGACAGTGACAAGTGGAGAGCAAAGAAACTCACAGCTAAAATAGCACAACTCTTCAATTAGGCTGCATTGAGCTCCCTTGGGATTATCACAGGACAGAAGGGGGACAAGTTCACGTCAACAGCACAGCAGCCACAGTGGCACAGTATACTCTAGTAGAATTTGGGATAAGAGAACTGTCCCAGGAATGGCTAATACATGGCCACATGTGACTACTGAGCCCTAAAAATGTGAATAAATGACCCTGAATTTTTAATTGTATATACATCTTATGAGTTTAAAGGAAAATTCCCTTATGTGGCTAGTGATCATTGCATTCGACAGCACAAGTATGTGTCTTCCAGGGACTTTTCTTAAGAAAACAAATCATGTTCCACAGTCCCCAAACATTTTTGTGAATGTTCATGATTCAGGCATAGATGATCAAGGAAGGTCTGTATTACACTCTTTTTACTAATGGCTGAGAACTTCTTGAAAATTATATCTTGGAGCTCTAAGCACAGTACCTCAGCATACAGAGAGCTACCAGGAATGTTTATACACAGAAGAAAGGCCATGTGAGGTCACGGCAAGACGGTGACCATATTGCAAGTCAAGAAGAGGGGTCTCCATAGAAACTAACCCTGCCAACCCTGCCTTGGGTGTCTAACGTCCGAAACCAAGACAATAAACTTCTGTTGCTTATGCCACTCAGCCTGTCCCATTTTCTTATGGCAGCCATAGAAAATTATTGCATTGCCGCTATAAAACATGTAATAATTACCTTAAAATTCAATGCAGCTTAAGCTGAAAATTGCAGACTCCAAGGATTTTTGCCTTTCTTAATTTATAAAACTATTTCTTGACCAGTCCCTGCAAACTGAAAACCCTAAATCAAAACTAAGAGGTAAGGCTCAGAATCTTACAGTGGAGCATTCGAAGGAAGAGACAAATTACCAACCACAATTACCTGCTGGTGAGAATTATTTTATGTACTATGCAATTCAAATTCTAAAAGTCATATTAATGACAGTTAAAGGGTAGTTCCGCAATGTAGATGACAGGCTTCAAAATGTGACTTCTCTATGCAAGACTGAAGGGAAATTTCTGGTCCTGGGCCCTGGTTAGGGGTTGTGAAGGTCAGCATTCTTAACTGGGGGATTTGCATTGGCGTTGATGTTACAAGAGCTGCATCAATTGCCTTTGCAACGGCCAGCTAATTCACAGACTCCTGCTACCCAATATCATAGGAGCATGGAAAGGCGAAGGCCATTCTCTGTTTCCCTTGTCAACAAAACATGTTAACATATTTTATTCAATACTGTTTCCTTAAGATGAATGTTGTTTTCATATGCAATTTTTATGACACCGTTTTGCTGCAATGTCAGGAGTCTTTGTAAGGTAGCCTAATGCTACTGTTTCCTAGGAATTTTGTATAGATAGTCACAAGTGCCACATATTTGTTAACAGCTAATAAAAAAGCAAGTCTTGCCCATCAAACTCTAAGTGACATAATTTTATTTACAGAGACTCAGGGATCTTGATATTGTAGAAAGCTCTTTTTCCCTCATATTACTAATAATCATCTCTAATTATGGGAATTTTTCTCAAGAGCCTGATTTGGAATCTGTGCCAAATTTGGCTCTTCTCCAAGATGAAATCATGAAGTTGGCAGAATCAGTTTTGCAAGTTCTCCTGTGTCTCTTGTGTTACTGTACACTGTGGGGAGTCTATTCTTTTGGGCAAGGCCCCAGTGTTTCAGACTTTCACTCCCTTTTTCTTGAATTAGCATTTAACCAGAGTGTGTCCTATTCCCTTTGTGCTCTGTGTATTTCTAGTTAATATTAACAACTCTTGTTAACATATCAATGGGTTATGATGGAATTTTAAACTGTCTAAGCATTATCTTGATAATGGTGTCAGTTAAATAAGAGGTATGAACGTAACTCCATGGTAAATTCCAAGGTGTGTGTGTGTGTGTGTGTGTGTGTGTGTGTGTGTGTGTGAAAGAGAGGGAGATTTCTTTCATAGATGGAACTTTTATTTCCTCGAAAATCCTATTTATTGCAAAGCTGTGTATTCTCCTGGCCTTTATGAAGGCTTTGCATCAGTCAGGGGAGTTCATTCAGAATATAGTCATTGGACATGAAGATTTTACCTGTGAATAGAAAAGACAGTTACACACACAATATAGTACACCTTTGTCAGGTACGATTTTGTAAGTCACTTATGTAGTCTGTCCTTTAAATCTAAGAGAAACATCTAAACAGATATGTCCAACTTGCATTCTCAGAATGGGAATTTAAAATGTAATTGAGTCATTTGAAGCATCTGCATCAGTTGGGATAGGCTAGGGTGTGCTTCTGCAACAAACAACCTCCAAATCTTAGTAAGTTGTTGTAAGAAAATGTGTTTCTCCCTCCACACCCACCCTGTCCGCCTCTTTCACTTTGTCTTTCATCTTAAGTTCCATGAGATAGTTGTGATCTGGGACTCTCATATCAGAGAGACCATTCGATGTTTCACCTTCTGCTTCTGACTCACTTCACTAAGCATGATGTTCTCTAGTTTTTTTCCATTGGCCTGTAAAAACCTCCATGCTGTTGGACTTTACAGATGCATAGTATTCCATTGTGTATAAGTACCACAATTTGTGTATCCACTGGTCTGTTGATGAGTATTTTGGTGACTTCCTTCTGTACTCCCTGGGTAGTGCTTCCTGGCACTGCACAACAAGCCAGCTAGGGCTGCTCCCCAAGCCAGCAGGCCAGTGTGTAGCCCACACTCCATTATGTCATGGTACAGCCTATCATCCTGGAAAGAATAAGCCAGATTGTAGATAGAATTAATTGAATGCCAAACCCGGAAGCCAGTACTGGGCTAGTGACCCTTCTGTCACAGGAAACTTCATTAGAAGAGAGAAGCCACCACATGCTATAACCTTTTCCAGCATTCCTGTGCGGAAGCATACTAATGGGACAGGTGAGTCACACTACCTATTCAATAGGAGGCATTGTCTCTTTGCCAGGCACCCTGTGGGAGCTCAGTCAAAATTAATTGAATGAATGAGTGGTCTGACATGAAGAATGTGGAAGGTGATATTGAAAGACTGGCCCTGAAATGGTCATCTGGTCCTACTGGCACACAAATAATAGAATCGGCAGAGGTGTTTTCGTCTCGTGGCCAAAACAATGGCTTTGCTGTTGACAGTACTCTCTCTGTGAAAAAAAATGACAGTAGTTCTCTGCCAACATTTGTGCTTTGTTGGCATCAAATAAGTCTATAAAAATCAATCATGCATATAGCATTTTTAGTAGGAAAGGAAAGAGAATGAAAGGCCTACTCTGACATTTAGTCATAAACTTTCAAGAACTATCCAAGAATAGGGACTATTAGTGATTTTAAAATATAGCTTTCATGATCTTTTTCTATAACCATTCAATGTAGTTTTCAAAACCTTAAACTACTTAAGGATAATTGCAATTTTTATTATATAATATTTAAGTCATTTCACTACAATAAGTATGGTTGGCACAAATACATTAAGGAAATGAGCACAACTCATCCTCAACCACCAACAACCCAACAGATGCCAGCAGAAGTACAACAGGTGAACAAGAGACCCAGGGAAACTTCCAGGGTGCTGCGAACAGCATGTTTTGCAGAGGGAAGAAGAAGATATGTAAAATTCAGGTGGCCAGTTTAGAGAAGGATGAAGATGTCTTCCCTTGTGATATGGGCTTTGTGATCTCTAGGGCTGGCTGGTGGAAAAGCAGTTCTTTCTCCCGAGGAGTGGTTGCATGGCCTCCTCCGTGGTTTCCTGGTAGACGCCCCTCATGTCCTTTCACATGACCTCATTAGCGCATCTCCGTTCCACACTGTCACTGGTTATCCTCTTTCAGCTCCTAAATATTCTTCACCTACCACCAGTTTTTCATTGTTCCACCCTTCTCTGTGGCATTTCTCAATAGAGCAGAAAAAGAGCTCACAATGATTTTATCTTCTTAATGGCTCATATCTAGTCCGCAGGAAACACCTGACTCTGGTCAACAAAGTCAGGCTGATCCCTGTAGAGGTCCTGCCACCTCTAGCCTTGTTGACACAGGGATCCTTACCAAACTTTGTGCTTCCCGACTCAGCACATCTCACAGTTTTGCAAGTTATTCCCATCCAGTGCTCTCTCACATAGCTTTAGATGATACAGCCACAGCTATTCCCCTCTCTTAGGAAACTCATATAGTACCAACTCTCTAAAAAATACACCATCAGCAAATTTCCTCTTTTTTGGCATCTTGTCTATGAATATTTCTGGTTGTAGTCCCTCAAGATCTATAAGTGGATCCCTATAATTCACTTTGTAAGTTTTAAAAATGAGAATTTTTATTACCCTCATCCTGACTATCAATTTAATTGGGACATAAGAAAAACATGAGCAGGAAGAATCTCACTCTAAGAACCTGTTCCCTCACCATGTTTCTGCAAATCAAAAGTATTAGTATCTTTAAACAAATAACCAGGCAAAAAGTGTGTAAGAAATATATAACAAATCAACACCCATCTGGAACCTAAACCGTTCCTTCATAGCCAATTTTATTTGACTCATACAATTTTCCTCTTTCGCACATTCTGCTGACAGTTGAAGAATCCTTGAAACTCACATAGAAGAAGTAATAATCACGGTCACAAATGCAAATTGGGGTCACAAGTGAAAACTTCAGAATTCTAAAATTTGAGATGACCTCTAATGAGAAATTCTTGTGCCCTCAAAGGCTGGATTGCCTTTTGAATAGTTCGTACTCTTCTTGCTTTGTTTACTTGTTTGTTTGTTGTTTTCTACAAAGAAGGATTGAATGTAGGGCTCTCACACTGAAACACATCCTTAGGTCTGGAGGAATGGCACAGCAGTTAAAGTGCTTGCCTAGCAAGCACACAGCATTGAATTCAATTCCCCACCACCACATAAGCTGGGCATGGTGGTCCTTGTCTGAGTCTCAGCACGCGTCCACAAGCAGTCCCTGGAATACATTCCTAGCCCTTCTAAAATTTTTTTATTATTTTGAGACACCGTCTTGCTAAGTTGCAAGTTGTCCAGGCTGGCCTCAAACTTGTGATCCTCATGCCTCGGCCTCCCAGAGTGCCAGAATTATAGGTGTGTGCCACCATGCTCAGCTCACTTACTCAGTTTTATTCCTCTCCCAGTGCCCTGAAAATGTCTCTCTGGTAAGATGCCCAGAAGGCTGACATGTACATGCTCTCCTGCCATCCCAGGTGGGTGTTCTACCTCGTGGCTGAGCACCCATCAGACCAGCCACTTCTCACACTTGCAGGATGATGTCTTGGACTACCTCTGTCCTCAGACTTGTAAATCCTCCAAATAAATCCCCCTTTCTTCTAATTACTGTCAATTCTACCTCTTGTAGAACTCAAGCTAATATAGATTTGGTATCAGGAGTGGTTCTCAAGAGACAGAATTATAAGAATGGTCTTCCCTAAGGTATATAGTGATTTGTGGGGTTGGCTACCTGATCTTATGAGACCTAAAGTTGCTTCAGTCCCTACTCCTAATAATGTAGGGAGAACCAATAACCCACGGTGGGAATGTTTAAATTGATACAGGAAGTGGATCCTTCTAATTACCCTGATTCTCCACTTGTGAGGTGTGATGCATTTGGTGGTTCTGTATATAATATATTAGAGAACTTCTAGAAAAGTCAAAAATATAATGATGCTGGCTGGCTATTCTTAGCATCTTTGGACGAACTAGTGAAGGAAAGGAAGGAGCTCAAGGATTTAAACTCCCGACTCCAGGCATGAATGAACACGTTGAAAGCTTCTAAGCATGTTCTAGAGGAGAATCACAGCAGTCTTAATTTCTACCATGTTCCAAGAGAATTCCCCAAATGTCATTTTCAAATTCTGGATGAAGGACCTTTTCCTACTGGGACCTACTGTCATCTCTGCTGTGCTTTCTTGGCTTGAGATGATGCCATGTGGTGGTAATTTGCCTCCTGTTGGCAAAATTGCCCCAGCATGGTCCATCTGATCCCCACCCATGTGCTCTTCCCCATGAGGATGCTCAACCTGGCCCGCTCACCTTGCTCTTCCACAGTCTGATCTCTTATGCTGAATTAATTCTTGGCTTGTTCCCCCGGATCCAATGACCTTTAGTGTGCACCTGTTCTGGGAAAAGCAATGACTTGGTCAGGAATCCATTGGTTGCAAATGATAGACACTCTGAACTCACGAGGCAGAAAGGGTGAATTTATTGGACTAGGACCCAGGATGGGTAGGGGTTAACTAGTGCCATAGAAATCAGTGGTCTACTCCACCAGGACTTTGTCCTTCTGTCCCTTATAGCTGCCTCTCTGGCTTCCTTCTTTTAAATCTCCTATCTTCTTCATGAACTTGGGGGATATGATCATGATCAAGAAGACACACGGTTTTTCAAACTAAAAAAGCCCCCATACTTCTCAATTCTAGTCTAAGCAAAAGATACTTCTGATTTAAGTTAAGAAAGCAGAAGCTCCCTTCCTGGGTCAATCCCCAACATACAGGGGGCAAGATCGCATCACCTCCCACTGCGGAAAGCACGATCAAGATGGAATTTTACTGGGCAATCCAAACAACAGATGTCCACTAAAGGCACAATGCCCATTATGACATTAATGGGAGGAAAGGGAACCCTAAATTCTCTTGACTTGGAGGCTCTTCATAGGCAACTGTGTAAACAACATTCTGCTTTTTTTTGGTATTTATTTACTTAGCTTGCTTTTTTTTGAGAAAGGATCTTACTGTATAGTCCAAGCTGGCCTTAAATTCACTATGAATCTCGTTGGACTCAAACTCACCCTTCTGCCTCAGTCTTCCAAATGTGGGATTACAGACACGCACTACCATGCCTAGAGTTAAACTTCTGTTTATACCCTGCACTGCCAAAAGAAGCAACTCCCCTGGAAGCTGATGGACCCCTTAATTGTATGGCATCGTGCTCAAAGGAAAAATTTTCACATCATTCACAGCTCCTTGTATCTTTACTGGGAAAGAAATTAGGAAAGTTAGGTGAAGTATACCTTGCGAGTCAGAGCATGTCTTGGATCTCCATGTTCTGCTATCACTCAATTTCCTTTAATTTAGCAAATTTTCTTTTTTGTAAAAATCCAGCTAACCTTTGAAGAGTCCTTGAAAATGGCATAGAAAAAGAACTAGTTGTTCACAGAAATTGAAAATATACATCATCAAAAAGAGACATTAATTACAGAGGTGGTTTGTGTCAGGGATTCCATGGTAACTTGGCTGTCAAAGTTCAGTCTTGTTCAGTCGTGGCTGCTGACTGTTCCTTCTCTGGCATTGGGACAAATGACCAGGGCCAAGGGACACAATCTGATTAACCAGAAGACTCTTTAGCATATACCTTTATGGACTAGCAACATGTTGTATAACTTAAACAAATAATTAGAGAATTCCAGTTACATCTAATTTGCTGCTTATAGTGGAAAAAATCGAACACAACTCAGAAATAAGCTTCATTTTAATTATGAATTTCTAACTGCAGGATCAATGCATCAACTATTTTGTTCTGAAATTCATTGTCTTCTTCCTGGAATGTGTCCCAATAATTCCTGATGAAGGATCTATGGGTGATAAGCTTTCTGAGGGCATGCACATCTGGGTTTTTCTGTCTTCATATTGGAGTGAGACTTCCACTGAACATAAAATTAAAGTCCATGTTCCTTCAACTCTTGAAAGAGATACTCCCATATTCCACTGTGTTCAATATTTGCTGCTCAGTACAGTGTCAGTATGATTCTAATTTCTTTGTAGGCCATACAATTTTCTCTCCTCTTTTAGCTATTAGAATTTCCCATTTAGATTTGACATGAGTATGAAGTGTCTCGAATTGACTCTTTGTCACCGCTGTTACTCTTTCTGTTTCTTCCTTAGGGAACCATCCAAGTTTTAGAATTTAGTCCTTCTTCAGGCCTAAAAATTTTCTGGCTCATGTCATCAATTTTTTTCCCTCTGAATGCTCTTTATTCTCTGAACTTGGAACCCCAAGAGAATCAACATTGGCTCTCAAGTTCTACTTTTTGTGGTTTGTTTCATTTTAACTTTTCTTTTATGCTGTTGTTTTTCCTTTTCCTTTATTAGTACATTCTGGACAATTTCTTGGTGCAATCTTTGAAATCACCAATTTGATTTCTCCTTATGTGTATTTTTTTTATGCACATGAATTTGAATTGTTATTTAAAAAGCCACATTTCTTTCATTCCCATAATATCTAGTTGTTTAATTTTTTTCATGATCACTCATCCTAGCTTTGTCAATTGGCATTTCTTCTTATCTCCCTGATGACATAACATTAGTTTATATTATAGTCTTATACTAAGGTCTTTCATTTGTCTACTTGACGAGTTTTTTTTTTTTTTGAGAAAAGACACCATTTTATGGAGTTGGTGTTCCTCAAGCTTTGAGGCCATCTTCATCTTATGTATTTGTCTCAGCAGCTGAGCTTCCTGTGAAATTTTCTCTTCTCTGCTTTCACGGTATGTGCAGTGTGGCACTTGCCCTGTATGCAGTGAGGGTGATGATGGAGTGAGTCATGGGACTCTGAGGTAGAGAGGCTCCTGAATTCTCAGGGGCATTTTGAACCCTTGACAACTGCCTTGTCTCTCCAAACCAAAGACCTATGCTCACTGCTCCTGGGAGAGATGGATGTGCCTGCAGTGTGTGTGTGTGTGTGTGTGTGTGTGTGTGTTGGGGGGGATTGCTTGTCTGTGTGTCTGATGCCCCTGCTAATTGCTTCTGCTTCCCTGCTTCCAACCCACTCTGTTCTTGTAACGCTTTTGATGCTACTCCTCTCCCGTGCATATGCTGAGAAGTGACTTTGCAATTAATCTTAGACACAGACTTTTCTGGTTTTAAACATTCATCAGTTTCCTATCAAAGTAACAATTTCCTTAATTTTCATGATACATGCACATATTTAAATGCATAGAATTACTTCTACGGCTATATGTAGGTGCAGTGTTTAGTTCCACATTATACCATCTTGAAATCAATTTTTTCTTTCTTTTTTTTTAGGCAGGTATTCATTGAGCCAACTCTGTGTCAGATATAGCTAGATAAGGGAATTAGAATAATGCCCCCAGGAAGCCTCTACTTCTCTCTCAGAGCTTTTTTTCAAATTGAGAAGGGGAGAATGAAAGAAAACATCGAGTCTACGGAGCATTCAGTAATCAGCTCAAAAGGTCAAATCAATTTACAGCAAGCCAGAAGGTGTCACAAAAACAGACAAGAAGTGAGATACAGGCACGAAAAAATGTTCTTTGGTCCTCTAGTGTCTTCACAATCCTCCAAGCATAGGGTGGCCATATGTGCTAACTTGCCTGAGATGATCCTGGTTTACACATATATTCCTGGAATAAGTATTAATAACATCTTTTTCACTTTGAAAATCCACCTGGTTTGGATGGTAACTGAAAGGATTACCCTATGGTGATTGTGTGAGGAAAGTCAGTTAGGGGGCACCTCTTGTTGGTGTACAACAGTTGAAAGAGCAGAGAACAGGAGTTTATTCATTCATTCCCCAGAGGTGCCAGGTTCTACATATACCAGGCATTAGTTGGAGTTCTGGACAGTGATGAGCCGCCCGGACACATGGTTGTTTCTCAGGAGAAAGGATCAGCTGACTAGCAAAGGTTCTTCTCACATGCGAAGCGAAGATGAGTCCAAGCATTCTTGTCTAGGTTCAAGGTCTTGATAAAGCACTGTGAACTCTGTGCCCACTCAATCATACATTGACAGGTTAAGTTTTAACTTAGCATATCAAAAGCACATTCTCATTTAAAAGGAAAGATTAAATACTTGTCTCCCAAACAAGAACAAAGCAGGGGATTGTGTGGTTAATAATGGATTTGAAGTTCCTGGCTGGCCAGCTTGTAATTAAGCAAACAAAGCATACTACTGGAAAAAATTATCTAAGTTGATGATTAGCATGGTTTTGAATTCAAAGGATCATTTCCCTACCCTCTGCTTTCCTTAGGCACAGAGATAATGTATATAAAACAGATCGATCACTCGCAATTTTCTGCTCATCATGCACAAACTGTCTTCATTAAATTCCCCACTCGGCATGCACATTGCCACAAAATCGAAAAGCAAGTTATAACCTGCAGCCACTATTCTTCTTCTTCTTTCAAAATAAATTCCTTTGAAGAGTTTGGGTAGCAAATGTTTTCTTTCTTATTTTATGTAGACAAAATTTTGCAAGGAGGTTTCCTCTGGTTTTCTGGAGATCAGTATTCCTAGAAAGGCTCTCACCCTACCTAAACCCCAAGGGGAGCTTCAGGAATGTCAGGAGCTTCTTAAGCGGTGTGAAACCCACTTACAGCCTATTTCTTATAAGCTTTGATATGGAAATAGCAGAATGGGTATGTAGAGAAAAAAAATTCAGTGGCGGTACAAATGCATTGTTTGTGAAGTTATCCATGGTCATTTAATTTCTGCCGAAGACTCAAAAAGGCATTGCTTGATCCCACATTGGTACCCCCCCCCCTTTTTTTAAAGGATTTTGACTCTTGCCCTGCTCCCTGATTTTGCATAGGTATGACTACCAAAAAAATTAAAAAGACAGATGAATGTAGAAGAGTAATACAACTTTGTCTTTGCCACTAGAGAAATAACTCAAAATTGATGGTGGTCAGAGGGATTATCAAAGTAAATGTAAATGTTTTGATCATATCTGTCAAGATATCAAGAATGTGTGCTCTGTGTCTCTGTACACAATTATAAATATTAAGTTTCTTTCTCTCTGCATCTAAATCGACTTTTATTTCTTACCACCTCTCTTAGTTATCAGTATCGTGACCTACCCAAAATCACTCAATCAGAACGTCATGTGTTATCCTCGACACTTCCTTCACCTTTCATAGCCAATCTTCTTTAAATCTTTTAATTAATTCTAACCCTTATAGACCGCAAGCTGTATTTCCCCTTGCTTGTTACCCTGCACCTTACCCGGCAACTTTACATCTCACTCGGACCACCCTTTACTGTTTTCTCTAAGGTCTCACAGCTTCATGCTATTTTTTCTTCTGAAACAAAAATATTCCCAAAATGGTGGACAGTGATCTGTCCTCTCTGCTTAAAAATCTCCATTGGAGTCGGGTGTGGTAGCTGGCATCCTAGCACTGTGCGAGGCTAAGATAGGAGGATCACAAGTTTGACACAAGCAACTTCAGGAGACCCTGTCTCAAAATAAAACACAAAGAGCTAGGATATAACACACTGTGATGGTTCAATCCTCAGTACTGCCAAAAAAAAAAAAAAATCTCCAATGTTAGCCTTGGCTTAACAATCAGCCTCTTATTCACTTGTCACCGGGCTTGCCCCACATTTAGTGTGCGGAAGCATGTGTCCACAGACATATCTGTGGTCTCCACAGCTTTGCATACCCTTTCGTAAATCCAGAAACCCTTTCTGCCACCTATCTACCCAACAAACCCCTCTGAGCTTTTATGACCCTGCCTCACTTTCCTCCATGAAGACATCATGGAGAATCCACCATAGTTATGGATTTGCTTTCCTGCACTCATAACCCTTTATAATTAATTTCATTACAGCCAGCATTATACACTGCCACAATTATTTGTGTGTTCCAGAAGACTGCGGGAATCACATTCTTCTTTATTATGTAAGCTCGAGGCAATGTTTGGCAAATGGTATGCTCCTTAAATATTCACTGCATAAATTAGTAAACATTTCTTTGCTGAATAGTATAATTTATGAGGGTCAATAAAACTTTTTTCTCTAAAGTACCCCAAGGAGATTTCTCTTTGTGCCTACCAGCGTGCAGTGTATTTAGATGTGTGCAGATGAGCTGTGTAAATTGCCCTGCTGCCTCAGCATGCGTAAGATCACAACGAGGATATGGGAACAAGGCCTGCAGAGCTGGACGAGGATCTTCCAGGGAGCAAGAGTGAAAAGAACATCGAGCGAGAGCAGAGCTGACTCCATCTCCAGCACCCCCACCCCCAAGTCGGTGGAGGGAGGGTGTTCTACAAGGCAACAGCACTGTTCCCAGTTGGCTGTACATGCTTGACTCACCAGGGAATGTGAGCACTAGCCAACCCAGACATGTCTGGAGATGATGCCCAGAATGGGAAGTACTGCTGTCTCAGTGTGAGTTTTTTTTCAATTTTAAAATTTTATTTATTTAATTTTTAAAAAATGTATTTAGTACTGAGACAGAAACTCAGTACATCTAAATCACCCAGCCTGGGCTCAAAATTGCAATGCTTCTGCTCCCAGACAGCTGGGTTTACAGGCACGTGAAAATGAACCTGCAGTTTATTTTGACTTTGAAAGTGATTGGAGATATATTTGTCATGAAAGACAATAAAAGAGGTGCCAGTTCCTCAGAGTTCAGTGACTCTAGATTTCTTTCTCTGAGTAAGAGGTTAAGTATAAATCCAAAATAGGAATTTTACGCAAGGACTCCATGGCTAAAGTGGGAGTGAGGTCCCCAGAGCTCTGCTTGGTCAGCCTCCCTCAAAATGCGTCCTGGAATCCGTAACAAGTCCTCCAAGGAGGGCCGGGGGTGGGGTGGCTGGGTTTGGGGCCACAGTTCTACCCCTGTTGGGACTTCATCCACCCCATCTCTCGCTGTTGGTATCAGCACACTTCATAATCTACTGTGTTATTCTCATCAAAATCACAAACAAGCTCTAGCGCCGCTTGTTTTCTAAAATCTTTCCCTCGACACATCTTGACCATCTCATTTCTCTGCTCCCTTCACAGAACACTCTACATGAGTGCAGAACACCATTGATTTTCTCGTCTCATATTTCTAAAATACACTGGACTGTAATACTATCTCCACAGCCACCACAGCAGTCTCAGAAGTCAACATCATCCCTTGCTCAGGCATAGGCAGT
The DNA here is from genome assembly GCA_004027205.1 of Ctenodactylus gundi. Classification (NCBI taxonomy): domain Eukaryota; kingdom Metazoa; phylum Chordata; class Mammalia; order Rodentia; family Ctenodactylidae; genus Ctenodactylus; species Ctenodactylus gundi. The sequence continues at coordinate 125,851 of PVKB01000701.1, forward strand.
GACCTCCTAATTAGTCAGTCTCCACTCTTGCCTGCCTAATCCCTATTCTCCAGAGAGCAGCTGGGAAAGTATTCTAAAAGTATAAATTAAAACTCAGTGATTAAAAGATTTCAGTGGTATCTCAAGGCATTTAGAACAAAATCCAATCTCCTTTCCATGATTTATAAAACCCTGTAAGATAGAGCGCTTTCCTGCTTCTCCAACTTTAGTTCAGGCCACTCTCCACCCATCTTCTGGGCTTCTTTTACTGTCCCTTGAGTCCAAAAGGCTCCTGTTCTGTCTTCACCCACCTGATGCTAAGTTGCCTGAAAGGTGAGTCTTATCATCCCTATTCACCTATGTGATCCAGCACCTGCCTCGGGATCTAGGATATAATTTAAATGATTTTTTATTGCTGCAAAAGGAAAGCCTATTTGGAATGAGGAAAAATGGTCTAAAGTTAGGTTACAGTGATGGATGCAAAGCTCTGTGAATACACAAAACCCACTGAGTTGTTCCTTATTTTTTTTTTTTTTTTTGGAGGGACGAGTAGGGCGTGGTGTCAGGATTGAGCCCAAGGCTTTCACACTGAGTTACATCCCCAGGCAACTTTATAGTTCTGATTTGGAGACCCAGCTTTGCTGTATTGCAAAAACTGGGGAAGGCTAGAGTAATCATAATCCCATGAGAAACTTAGGAAAATTACATTTAATCAAAATTAACTGGTTACTGACTTTCTTATTCATAACAAGTTACTTACTGCCAATGTACTGAAGTGAAAACCATAGAGAAAGAAAGAAAAAGATGTTGTAGACAAAAAGGAAGGGAATATGAAGAAGAAAAAAGTACTTTCCAGGTTAAAAGGTTCCAAGAAATCATACCACCATTGTAAGACTTGAAAGAGAAATTTATGTTTGCTTTTTCCTTCAAACTCTTTCATGTTTGCTTTTTGTACCAGGCTGGTGCCTTCCTAGGCGGGGCTTCTGTAGAAAAAGCACCATAGGCTCAGTGGCTGCAACAACAAACTTTTGTTTTTCACAGTACCGAAGGCCAGCCAGTCCAAGATCAAGGTGCTGACAAGATTTTATGTCCGCTGAGAGCCTACTTGATTATTTCTGGTGCTTACCTTCTTGCAATGTCTCTACATGGAGGAGAAAAGACCCAGAGAGCTCTTTGGGGACTTTCTGTTTTTTTAAAAAGGACACTAATCCCATTCATGATAACTCAACCTCCATGATCTAATTACCTCCTGAAGGTCTCACTTCATCATACTATCACATTGGCAGTTTGGATTTCAACATAGAAGTCCGGGGACAACACATCATGTTGGATTTCCCCCAGAGTGGATCCTGAGGCAAAGACTTAAGAGTACCTTGTTTGCTTGGGAATAATCCTAAAGAACACAGGCAGGACAGTGAGAAAATAAGACAGGGGAAAAAAGGAACCAATCTCAGGGGAGTGAGATGGGGGACTTAGGGGATATGGTGTTCATTTTGTGGGAGAACGGACTGCAGCAATGACTCAGAGTAATGTACTTGCCCACCAACTCCCAGCAGACATGGTTTAAACTCTAATACTTCCAACTCCCGTGGACAGCAGTCTCAGTTCTTGCAGGAAAAGAACCCAGAGAACTGTGTTTGGACACCAGTGGAGTCTTCCATATCCCTACATTGGCACCAGACATAAAACAGCCCAGTGGCACCATTTAGGAACAGCCCCCCACTCTCCTATATCCTCATCCATCAAGAGCAGAGGAATGGTGGGTGAGTGAGTGGAACTGTGCTGAGCTTACCCAACTCTGGGCCTTCTTGTTCCTCTTCATAAATTCCTCCTGAAGCTGAAGCCAAAGGGAATTCCATGGACTTCTTTACCAAAGATTATAGTCTTATTAGCATAGGATTTCACAGTGGAAGTTGCTGTACGGCACAGAACATGTGTAGAAATCTGAGAGCGCTGGCTTCGTCAGTTATGAGGCGTGCTTTGTTGTCCTACCTACCTTTAGTTGTGCTTCTAAGTTTCCTCATTCCAAGATATTTACAGTTCCTCAGAACCTCTGTCCTGGATGGATTGCACAAAACTATAGTTTTCTCAGGGACATTATAAAACTGTAATAACTAAAAATGATCAGAAAAAGTGAGAGACTTACTATAGCACATTATCATGTACTTAACTTTGAGACTCTTTTGCATTTGCTGATTTAACAACTTAGAGTTAAAATTATCTTAGACACTGCAGTTAAGATGACCTAGTGATATATTGCTGCCTTGAAGATCCTCCTCACAAAATTAATTCAACAATGGTACTTTTCTGCACACAAAATATTTCACTTTAGCTTTGTTCCATTTTGATCTTCGGAAGTTATTTTAGAGATTATGTGTACTGCCCTTTGCTGTGTCAAGTGTCTTAGAATGACTTCTGGTCAAATGTAATAAAATTTTATTCTCTGTCACTTGCTTATCTTGCCTCTCATCCATCTTGAATTTCCTGTCCACGGTAGTTGCCACGGTGCCACTCGGATGGCCTTAATTTCTTTGGGAAGTGTCCTTGAGCCTCCATGGGACTCAAGAGGGAGTGGAAGGACAGCTGGTCAAGGCCACTGCAGTTCACTTTTCAGGGTGAACCGAGCTTTCCTTAACATTAATGACAGTGAACTACCTCACAACTGGTTCTTAGTCCTGGTAGACTGCCTTCTACTTCCAGTTTTACACGGTACTTATCGATTCTCTCACCCATGAAACACACAGAGTAAGAAGTCATTCCTGTCACATTCGTGTGAGGCCATCACATTCAAGTGGTCTAACCCTTCCTACTGGGCCTTTGTTTGTGACTAGTTCTGCCTGGAATGCCCTACTCTGCCCACATTGTCCTCATAATCAACTTTTCTCTGTTTATTTAACAAGCCTTAGCTGATATTTGTTCTAGGCCAAGCACATTTGTTGCTATGCCCTGGAGACAGTAGTACGTGGAACAAACTTAGGACTCCTCCAGAGCTTAAGTCAGGTAAGAAGACGGAAAACAAACAAGTAAGTGTACACGTAATAACAAAAGGAAATCACAAGTAGAAATAAGTACATATTCGCACAATAACAAATATATACATAATAACAAATAGAAAATTGTATTATTTTATGGCATCTTGGAAAGGTATATCTAAAGGAGTAAGAAGGAAAGTGAAGAGAGTGCAGAACAGAGAAACAACATAGGGGATTGCACTGGTCTGTGGTAGACTAACATGCCATATGCTCTGCAATTACCACTCTTCATGGGTATGGTTTTTGAGTAAGTGATTTGACTTCTCTAATCTCTAATTTTCTCATGCATAAGATGAAGATAAAAATGTTATCTATCTCTGAAGATGTTACTATTGGGGCTGGAAATAGCTCAGTAGTTAAAATGCTTGCATAACATGCCCCAGGCCCTGGATGTCATTCTCCAACACCACATAAAGATTAGCTGGGTGTGGTGGCACATGCCTGTAATCCCAGCACCGAGAGGCTGAGGCAGGATTGCTGTGAGTTTGAAGCTAGCCTGGGCTACATCATGAGCTCAGGAATAGCCTGGACTACAGAGTGATACCCTGTCTCAAAACTAATTAATTAATTATAATTAAAAATGTATAGAGATTGGATAATTCCTGATACAAAGAAAATGCTCAGTATATATAAACTACTAATTATAATTATTAACCTAAAGTTTGAAGGCTAAATAGGGACCAATCATGCTTGGAGTTTGGAGAAAAAATCCTGAAAAAAGGTAACATTATGTGCAAAGGTAGTAGAGCTCAGTTTGTTGTAGGATCTATCAAAAGACCAGTGTTGCTGAAATTGTGCAAACGAGGAAGAGCCTGCTTACAGGACGAGGTGGGAGGCAAGCATATGGTGGCTGTGGGCTTTCTCAGCGATGCTTGGCTGCGTGACTGTCAGCCCGGAGAAAGCAGATGCAGTATTGGTTTTTCACCTAGAGAACATGAAAGAGGTCAGGGCACGGGAGTCGAGAGCATTTGTAACAGAATGGTTATAGCAAAAGACCAGAAATCTAAGCTAGATAAGAGAGGATAAACAATAACTAGGATTGGAGAATAGAAATAGAGGAGATCATAAATTTGCACTATCAACTTAATAGAAAAACTGTTTCAGAAACATCTAAGGGAGTTAGAAAAGTAGAAGATTAAGATAGTAAGACAGGGTGTTTCCACTTATTGTTCCAGAGATAGTAGGAAGTCCATGGATGTAACTCTGAGGTCATTTGGCTGAAGTGGGGTGCGTGCTCAAAGTAAGTGGTGGAGAAGAGATCAAGGCACAGAAGGATCAAGATATTGAATGAACGACCCATATGCAAACCTGCATCCAGCCAATGTGAACGAATTATCCAATCTGCATCCAACCAAGGTATGTCAAGGTATCTAAGCAAATTAATGACGGCAACATCGATGAGGTGCACTCCACTCCAGAACGTACACAGCTGTAGGTAGCAGCCCTGTTCCTGTGCGTGTGGAATTCTGCAAGAACGACACAGCAGGAACCAAGGTGGAAATAAATCGAAGGAGAACCACCAGAGGCTATTGGTTGACAAAAACAAGGAGGGGAGAAATGGTGGAAAGTCTAATGGCGTGACATCAAGGCAGAAGAGCTTGTACAAGATGGAGGCAGAATAAGGATGCAGAATCCAGAAGAAGACACCAACTCAGCCTACTGGAATGTCTGAAGAAAACCGGCTATTCGTAAAAAGGCAGTGGCAAACAGTACTCCTTCTTTGTCCTTACAGTTAGCTCAAACTTTCTCTCCACATGAAATATCCCCTGGTTTTCCAAGTTGGAAAAATTTTGCTACCGTCCTTGACATCACTAGCAACTAATCTGTGCCGTTTTCATCCCCCTCTTTCTATTTTAACTATGCAAAGGCTGATCAAAAAACACCATATTTAAAATGTTTAAAGATATTATTACAATATGTTGTTGGAAACTTTTCATGGAGAGATATGAACAAACTGCTATTAACCCTGGATAGCACTCAACTGACAGAACAAGGTAAAGATTCAACTTGTGAATCAGTGTGCTTGCTGGAGTTACTTACAAGAGTATGAGTGAGGGGTTACATGCAGAAACATGGGTGAGGGATTATTTAAAGAAGCCTGGGAGACCGTAGGGCAGTCAGTCACCAATGCGTCATCCACAGCGTAGATTAGAAGGCACGGAAACTGCATGCTGCCTCTTGGGAGCTGCCTTCATGGGTAGCTGCTGCACTTGCCTGGAGTTCTTCTTCCCCTGTCTTGTGGCCTCAGCACCCTGAAATACTTGAGGTGCCGCGTCCCCGCACAGGTTTGAGAACGTGCAGCATGAGCCACACTCGTGGATTCACCTACCAATCACAGAGGACATGCCTCAGCGTAGGTGGGGCTCCCAGGCCGTGGGCTCCACCTGTCCTCTCCCACTGTGTAGATATGTGAGTTGTTTACCTCCGGAGTCTCTCCTACTCTCTCCAGGTGAGTTGGAGGACACCTTGCCATTACTTCCACCCAAAATGCTCCCTTGTGCTTCGAGCACACTTTTTATATTACTCTTGTCATTTTCTGAAGGAGTTCTAGAAGTCCTCTTTCGCGTCTTTGTGAGTTGTGATATAAAAGTTATAAAATTTATATCTACACTCATAGATGCTGCTGCCAAGTGCCATCCAGGGGAAAGGCAGGCTCACAAAAATGTTACTACACGCTTCCACCCACCTGTTCACTAGATCTGGACCGTACAAGGTCTGGCTCTTCTTCCAAATGAGAATGACCATGACAGTAAATATTTTAAATAGATCAGAACTGTGCAGCAGCCTCACAAGGGAATTTTCCAGATCTGCTTTAGAAAACAGAAAGGATGATGGGATAAGTGGTGATAAGTGACTATTTTGAGGGGGATTAATAGTAGTGTGTCTTTTACTGTCAAAATTTTAAATTTTTAAATATTTACTGTATTTTTGAGCACACCTCTTAAGTCATTTTGGTAGATTCTTATTTGTACTAGCAAAATATTTGCTCCTTGAAGGTAAAATTCTGTCTGGCACATGTTTGTCTGTACCATAATGCTATTTCTTTATTTACATAGTCGTGTTATGGATTTAATGCCTATTGGGCGCATATGACTTTTTCCTTTTGTCTCCGAATCTTACGGAAAAGACTTTGTCATGCTAATGAACTGGGTTTATCCACATTATATCTATAATTATTGCAAATGTGAACTTCAGGCTTGCAATCTAGGCACAAGACGCTAAATAAATCATATATATATATATATATATATATATATATATATATATATATATATATTGAGACAGGGTCTCGCTCTGTGGTCCAGGCTGGTCTTGAACACACTTCAGAGCCCAGGCTGGCCTTGAACTCATGGAAATCCTCCTGTCTCAGCCTCCCAAGTGCTGGGATTACAGGCGTGCGCCACCACGCCCAGCTTATGTGGTGCTGGGGAATCGAACTCGGGTACTTAGAGCTTGGCTTAGCGCTTGCTCAAGGGCTTTAACCCCTGAGCCATTCCTCCATCCCTAAATAAATCATATTTAATGGTATTATAATTTTCTCTTAATGGCATTATTCTTCCTTTTGAAGTTTTGTTGAGTGGCACCGACAATTTTGTGCATTAGGAAATTTATTGGATAGAATTACTTTTTATAGCTTGCATTTTATTAAACAATAAAAACCTTATGTTGGTATTTAAAATGGTTATTACAAACAACAATCAATTGGGAATTGACAATTTTTCTTTACTTCAGTTCTTAACATGTTTTATATTGTTTTGATTATTTTAAAATGTCATGTTTTCTCACTAATACAATTATACATTTTAAGTTAATGTTAGTTTGCTTCCTCTAGTGTAAAAACTAAAAACACTGAAGTTCATCTCTGTTTTGAAGACAAAGGAATATACAAAGCTCAGGACAGGCAAATGTTGGTATATTAGTTTCTTATTTGATGATGAAAGAGCATAGTTTTTACTCTGGAAAATTAAATGATAAATTATTTAAAAAGTCTTTCTCTGGCTACTCAAGAAATATCAATTCATTCCTAAAATTTAAACAGCCCTTCTCCTGTTTTCTTTTTAAATAAATTATGGTAGAACAATTCAAAAACCACATGCAAATAAAGAGAATCTAGACCTAGACTTTCCACACTCTAAAATGACCTCAAAATAGTTTATAGACCTAAATGTGAAATTCAATACTACAAAGTTCCTAAAAGGTAACAGAAAAATCTGGATAACCTTGAATTTGGAGATAGTATATCAAAAGCAAGGTCCATGATTCTGTTCTGCGAAGGACACTACCAAGAGAATGAGAAGACCAGTTACAGACTGGGAGAAGATGTTTGTAAAACTTTATCAGGTAGAGGACTTTCTAAAATATACAAAGAACTCTTATAAGTCAACAATAAAAATACAAACGAGTGGATTAAAAAATAGGCAAAAGACCTTATAAAAAGTTCTCACCAAAGATGACACATATGAAATGAGGCTTCATGTTATATAACATCCAGAAATTGCAAATTAAAAGAAAAATAAAATATCACTACTCCCCTAATTAGAAGGGACGAAATCCAAAATGTGGACAAGCCCAGCTGGCAAACATGTAGAGAAACAGGAACCCTCATTCATTTTTAGTGTGAATGAAAAATGGTAGTCTTTTTATTCGGAAGGTAGCTTGGCAGTTTTGTATAAAACCAAATATATTCTTACCCCATGATGCAGCAACTGCATTCCTTGATATTTATTCAGTTGCAAATTTGTGTCCACATAATAATCTGTACATAAATTTTTATTGCTGTTGTATGCATTATTGTCAAAATTTGGAAGCAGCATAATGTTTTTCCTTGAATGGATAAATAAACTGTACGCCTGGGAAATGGAAAATTATTCAGCACTGAAAAAATTGAGCTATCAAGCCATGAAAAGACATAGAACATCCACAAATGTACATTACAAAGTAAAAGAAGCCGATTTGAAAAGGCTACATGCTAGCTAATTGCAATTACAAGACATGTTGAAAAAGGCAGAATTATGCAGGTAGTAAAAAAATATGTATCAATGGAGAGAAAGGGATGAATCGATGGAGCTCAGAGAGTTTTTAGGGCAGTGAAGGTGTTTAGTTATTTCACATTAGGCCATAAGGATATATCTATGTTATTACAAATTTGTCCAAATCCATAAGTTACAGGCCACTAAGAGTGAACCATCATGCGAACTCTTGACTTTGGGCAATTATGATGTGGCATTGCAGGTTCATGAGTCTTAATAAATGCACCATTCTGTTGGGGGATGAAAACAGGGGAAATCATATGTATGAGTAGGAAACATTGTTTTTTATCACTATGATAAAATACCTGACACAAACAAATGGGGAGAGGTTTATTCGGTTCCTGGTGTCAGAGTGTTCAGTCCATGGTCAACTGGCTCCAAAACGGAAGCATCATGGCAGAAGGAGATGATGGAAGAAAGCTGCTCATTTTGTGGCAACTGAGAAATAGAAAGAAAGGGAAAGGAACTGGAAAGGCACATCTCCTCCTTCCTCCACCTCAGCCCAACTTCCTACGAACTCATCCGTGGGTTAGAATAGTCCTCCTATGCTATGAACTCACCAATGGATTCGTCCATCGTACCCATGCAGTCCAATCACCCCCTCCTCTGAACACTGCTGTACTGATAATCGAGTCCTCAGTTCCAAGGTCTTTGGGGGACTTTGCCTATATCTCTGTGCTTCAATTTTCCTGAGAATAAAAAAAAAAGCTTAATATAGGAAAGCTATTTTAAAAAGTAATCTTCAAAATAAAATTATTTTCTTAGCAGAGTGTTCTTAGCTCTTCTTGATCTGACCTTCACCGATCTCTCCTACTTTGTTTCCTACCACATCACTCCATAACACTATGTCCATTCATCTATGAAATATTTATTTAGATTCTTTATGTGCCAGATATTGCTAGTTCCTAAGGAAAAATAGTAGAAAGACAGACCATAGTATAATGTTTATAAAAGTACATTATAACCATTGATTTTTTTATTTTAAGATTTTGAATTTTTTAAGGATAGACATTTTATCTTGTTTACTGAGATGATGGGCACTCCGATGAAGCTTGTGGTTGGATATATGAATAGATAAATACGTAAATAAAAAAAGTTTTCCTTTATGGCATTCTGAAATTTTGAGTTCAATTGCGTATTTATATTTTCTTCTGAAAATTTTCCTTGAGGATTTTCAAACAAGCGTGCGTTTATGGAGTATACATGCAATAATAAATTGTGCTCTTTACTTTTCAGTTGTTCCTGAGTAGCAACCCAACAGCAAGAGAGCAAGTCTTCCGGCCACCACACTCTTCCTTATCTCCCTTGGAGGAGTGGCAAGGCACTTGCAAGGTGCTCCCTTCTCTATTACCATTCGCAGTTACTGCCGGAAGTCTTGGAAGTAATAGAGTTTTATAAAGAGATCTGACTTTTTACCAGTGGAAAAAAAACCCATATATTTCTGAGCATTTCTACTTGAGATCTTGAGCATCATTTTCTTTTGTATTTGTTTCCTTGTTTGTTTTGGTGTTGGGGATGGGACCCAGGGCCTCATGCGTGCTAAATATGTGCTCTGCCATTCAGCTACATCGATAGCCCCCCTTTTATTTACATGAATGTAGATAAATTTTTGAAAAGAAAGCATAAAAATTTTAAAGAAATATCTTCGAAGTATAGGTTAAATTTTTAAACATTGAAAATTTCGAGCTATTGTAAAAGTTGAGCGAAATAGTGAATTTTCACGGACAAGCACCAAACTTCAGTGATCATCAACTCTTGACCTAATTTGTCTCATCTAAACTCTTACCCATATCTTGTCTCTGCCAGTCATCTGGATTATTTTGAGCAAACTAAATCTGTAGATATTTTAGAGTATTTCTATAAAACCTGTTTTCAAAAATGTCACTGTATTAACACTATTATCTCTAAAAACCAACTTCCTCTGTTCTCACATTTGCTTATCTTGGGGTCCAGCTCATACAAGAAAATCAGAATAAATGCCTCTTTCCCTTTATTTATCAGTGTTTATAATAATTAGATGATTTTCTCTCATCCTCCGAAGTTGACCAGCAAGATCTCCCTCAGTTTTATTATAAACTTTAGAATTTAAATATATTTCATGTGTCAACTTAAGCATCAAATATATTTGATAATCAAGTGATCTTATGTTTGCATGGGCAAAAGCCTCTTTAACTTGGCTCCCAAGCTTCTTTGACATGTGTTCAATATACTTCAGCGTTTTCCAGCTTTCTTATACGACACGGCAGGCTCGTCTTGCCCTTGACTTGAAACCGGCTATTTTTTCCAAAAAAAAACCCTAGTTCAGTTTAGTGGGAAATGTTTATTTAAAGACTATAATCTAATTGAAAAGCTATTCATTGCTTTTGGATTTATCATTAGATCTAGGCCTTTTCAGTCGAAGAGCTAATATACAAAATAGATTTAAAGGATGTAAACAAACACGAAACACTTTCTATTTCACTCAAGCTCTCTGATTCATGGCACAGATTATTTTCACATATACTACTAGCATTACATTTTTAGAGACTTGCAAGCTTCGTACAGAAGTAGTAGAAGATAACACTTGAGAAAAATGAACAATTGTTCTTCTAGCATGAGGTCCTTCAGATAAAATCTGCAGTTGAAGAGCAGATTCAAAACCTTACAACTGAGCCTGTGGGGTTTAGAACTGTCCAAGATATAGAATTGCCTGAAGATTGTCTTTGACGTAAAACAAATACGAAATCACTTTTTGAAGAACAGTGAAATAGAGAAAAAAGTGCATATACCGGAACATAATGTTGGCTGAGTATGGTATCACAAAAGATAAATATTCCTAAAGCACCCTGGATAATTACTTCAGTATCCATTATAAGAAATGTAGGATTCAGAAAGTACATTAATACCTTTGCTTCAAAATTTTATCAAGCAAAAGATGTATCTACGTAAAATTCCAATACCATGCTTTATCTTTAAAATTTGAATTCCTATTTTGAAAAACAGTGTTCACTGAAAAGAAAAAAACCCTATTTTCTGTATAATACATCACATTCTTATCTCCCTAGCTTTGCTTCAGAATAATAGCCAGATTAATTTCTAACCTTATCAAGTTTCCTGGTCAAATCAGTATGGTATCAGTAGAGTATTTTCAGACATTCCTGTTCATTTTTTGAATATTCTGTTGCATCTTGAGCACTCAGATGTCTGAGTTCATAATTTTTCAACATTTTCTTCTGCACTAAATGGCTGAGAGCAGAGTAGAGCAGAAATAGCTTTACTCCAGAGTCAATTTCCCATACATTCTAATTCCAGAGCCTGGAAGAGAAGCAAATTATGAGGTCCCTATTTTTGTCACAGTGTCTTGCTGTCTGCCATTACCCTTTCATCTTTGAAAGGTTTTTACCCTATCATTAAAAGGACTACCAACAACGTGTGCCTGTACTTTGGTATTAATCTCACAACCAAGGAGAACATAGATCTATTTCTCCTCTAGCTAGATGAATAAATCTTTATCTGGTCTAAAAGGAGCTCAGTGTCACCAGGTTTAGGGTCAACCATTGCCCTTGTGATGGATACTACCTGCCTTCTGGGAAAACTCCTCTGATGATTGCACTGCAAGGTGTCTAGCAAACCCAACCTGACACAGAAAACAGATGCCATTTTTAGAGTGACACCTTACATTATTGATACCCAGATTTCATTTCTCTACATTAAGTAAGATGTGAACAGAGGAAGAAAGAGATAGATAGATAGATAGATAGATAGATAGATAGATAGATAATCTAGGATGTCGGAGTCTCTGAGGAGCATCTACCTTACAAAGTTCAACTTGGGAATGATGGATACAGCTGGCAATTCCTGAAATTTGGATAACAAAAGAGCATGTCACACAATATAGGATGCCACCAACTGCATGATTTGTCTCCCTGGAGAGTTAGGTTTTTTCTGTGAACAGATACTTGGAACCATATCTGTTTTCTACTTGAGGCGGAAGCGACTGAAGATTGAGAGTCTTCAGGCTTTGAGACTCAGAATTCTCTGTCAACCAGGAAATTTAATGTCTGAATCCAGTGACCTAAGGTCTCTGTTAGGGACGGAGACAAATGAGGTCATCCCTATATTATATAATAGCCTCATTTGCTGAAGTTAGGTCACTTGAGTTGATTTGATCTTGTCCAAAAATTTGGAGACTGGGCATTCAGGCATTACCAAAAAGCTATGGGTAAGGAGACGGTCATCCCATAAGCAGCACTGAGGAGAAGATAAACGTTGCATCACTGGGGTTCAATAACCCAAAACAAGTTGGAAGACAATGGCTGGAACAGGAGGCGAGAACCAAACAAGAGAGCTCCCTGTCAAGAGGGACGCTTGTGCTTCACCCACAACACCCAGTCTTGCCTGAGGCTCTGTCCTGCTGATGGTGATGATTTGACTGGGAGCTGCCTGGAGTCTCAGCCCTCCTCATCCTAGGAACAATTAGGGGATCCTTCCATTCTTGGGACAGTAAATCCTCCAGTGTCCTGTATCGCCCCATTTAGGGCCAAATGACTTATAAGGACAGCCCACACTAGGGAAACTTTGCTGACAAGCACGACACTTCAATTATCGTCCCGTCTGTGGGGAAAGAGCCAACAGGCAGCACTCTCCTCCAGGTGTAGTGAGGAGCTCTGCATGATTTTTATCTCAGCTTCCTTTCCTCTTTGTTTCTCCTCTATAACCTGGTTGTAGAAAACAGCACCAGCATCATTCGGTAGGTCATCAATGAGGGTTCCAGGTCCCACAGGAATTTCTTTTTATAGTTTTCTCCTAAAATCTGGCAACAAAGCTTTCAGTTATCCTCAAGATGAAAAACACCTGCACATAAATGGTTTCTGCCCATTTTCCTCCTGTTATACAGAGTCATTCAATTGGAGGACAGTGTTGTAATTTATACTTCCTTCTGAAGGCCATTTTTCTTTATCTTCTAGTGGATACTGAGAATAACCCTAAGTACAGAAGAAGCTTTAACATTTGAGGGTTAAATCCACTACCCTCCCTCAGTTTCAGAGGATATATCCCTAGGGAGTGTCTTTCGTGACATTTTTGGGCTCTTTTTTACCCATCTGTAAGATATCAGGAGAGACCGGCATCCCTTTCAGCTCCCTAGTCTCCCTCACAGTTGAGCATCCTCCATGTGACCGCTGTCTGTGGCACTGCCCACTACTGGTCTGCAACGACCTAGAAAGAAGGTTGCAGGCTCTTGACCTGCTGACACAGCTGCTCTGTTGTGTCAGTGAGCCAGGCAGAGTTGCTCTTCATGGCCTCCAAATGAACCCTTCTACATTTATCTGCAGACAGGAAATTTGGAAATATTGCCAGCCTAAGTGAAATGTATGCCAAAGAAGGGAATGCATGCTTGCCATGGTCAATGAGAGTCCAAAAAGGCCAAATTTGGCTTAAGAAGCTAGGACATTCAGATGAGGGAGTTAAAAAATATCTGTCAGTTCAAAACAATAAAGCCGTTCACATTGGCTTCTTAGGTAATAACTGAGAAGTTTGGCCCAAGAATGTAAAATGAATAAATTATACCTTCATCCAATCCATCACTTTTCCATTTGAGCTCCCCACTGGCAATGAGCTAGGTTACTGGTAAGGAAATGAAATGTTGCTTCAGAGAAGGATTGAGGGACCAAAGGTCCCAGGAACCTTTTATTTCTTTCTGTATGAACCTGTTGGGATCCAGGGTAGGATCTCCCTTGGGGAGTCTGCAGACATCCTCACTCCCATCCCCTCAGGGACACCAAGGGCATCCTTCACGTTGGGGCCACATTTAACACTTAAGAACAGCTATATTTTTGGCCCCAAGAACTGTCCAAGAGGGTGATTTAAAAAAGTATGGTCCTGGCAGCTGAACAATCATCTTGGAAAGAGACAGAGGCTAGAGCTGTGTTTGCTCACCAGGAATTATCTAGAAGGGTCCTGAAGAGCTATGACAGTTACCGTAGTGAGGAGACCCTCAATGCCCTGTGAATTCCCATCTGGTAGTGGCCACAGTCCAGGAAATGTCAGGGAGGTGGGCCAGTAGGAGTATCCATGCTCACCAATGGGCCACCCATCTCATGGGTGATTCTAACTGGTATTTATTCTCTCTTGCTCATATCCAGTTGAAATGATCTCACATTTGGAATTGGAATTCAATTGCTGATGTAGCCACAAGGTTTTGGAGGACAATCATAGAAAGGAGGGCAGGGCCAGTTAGCAATGGTAATTAGTTGCTTCAGTGACTGTCTATGCCCCCATTTACCATCAAATCCACACTGGAACCCCCGGTGTCATCTCTGAGGTATTCTGTGAAAGAATCGATGTCATAGGACCAGGGACAATGGCTCCACGTACTGTTGACCCATGTAATTGGGATTTTCCTGCACCAGACTGAAAGGACATTCTAGGGACAGATACACCAAGGACAGTAGAGATCTATTCTTAATTCCTGTCTCTCTAAGAATAGCAATTTCCCTTTGCCTAACTACCTACCTGTTCCCTTATAAATATAACAAGAAAACAGGGATTAACAGGAGAGACTCCATGGTGAGAGTTCATGACAGAAAGAATGATTTACCTGATTCCACATCCGTGGTGAGTTAGTGGAATGGCTGGCTGGATTCATATTTGTGTCCCTCCTTCCTGAGCCTTCCACGGTGCTGGAAATACAGGTCTGCAACACCAGGCCCGGCAACAGTAAATCCTCTCAAGCGGTAAGAATTGACATTTAGCTTTAAGATGGTAAGGACTTCCTAAATATGTTTCATTTCTAATTCAGTAAATTTGTGTTGCCTTGCTGTTTTGTTTGTTTGTTTGCTTGGGGGTGAAGGGCGATAGGCGTCAATGATCCTTTTGAAGATCTGATACCTGGCAATACTCAAGCTTTCTCCCCAGGTAAAAAAAAAATACTAAATTTGGGAATCGCATGGGTCTTTTCCATTCCACTCTACTTCTACTTCCCAGGCCCAGGCTAATCTCTTGTCTTTGAGACTATCTCTGCTTTTCTGAAAAATAAAGCCCCTTCAGATTGAGTGAGCCAAGCCAGTGTGACTTCCAAAAAAGTCTGCTTTTTCAGACAGATCCTTAAGACCCTCCACTCCCCCAGCCAGTGACTACAGCCTTTGCACATACTTTGGAATTTTCTTTCTAATCCGATTTTTCAAAGCATTGGCTCTGCTCTTGCTTCCTGAATTGCCGCCTCCAGTATCCATGAAAACCCTAGCGGACTCCTCCTTCCATCTCAGCTCCGCAGGAAGCGGCCTTGGGATTGCACTTAGACCTGCACTCCCCACCCCCACCTTTACAACTGCTCCTGTGGGGAGCCACAGTAATGACAGGATAGTGACAATTCCACAGTCTTTCCTCACAAATTTTAAAGCACTCAAGGCTACTGCATTTACATTTTAACAGGAGAATCATTAGTCCCTTGACAGAGATAGTTTAGCTCTTCAATTCACAACACCTTCTTCTTTTTTTTAAACAGTGGGGAACATTTTATTAGGAGCCTAGACAAAGAAGATAAAGTACTACTTAATGACTCCCTTCATGCCCATATTTCATCAGCAACTACCCTATTTTCAGAAGGACAAAAAAATCACATTATTGTCATAATTAGATTATAAGCCAAATCAGCATATTTCTTTCTCCAACCAGCTTACATTTCTCTACAAAAGTGACAGTATAGAAAAGCTAAGGTCTGTATATTAAATTCCAAAGACCTCTTGCATTTTCTTGCTTTTATGGAGAAATAACAGAAAATTGGCTAAAATTGCATTGTATAAACATGCCTTTCATATATGACAATTAGATTTCATTGCAAACTTAATTAAAAATGTAACAGAAGTCCCCTTTTTTCAAAGGTGAAATAACTGAACAATTTCAAGTAATTACTGATCTAAATTTCTCTTGATGTGCAGTTTATTATCTAGTATATTTGTAGAGTAGTATGCTATTTTCTTTTCTTGGGGCTGCTTTATTTGTACATTTAAAGGATTATTAGAAACAATTTATACAGAAATGTATGCTTTATTAAAAATATTATTTTGACACGTAGTAGAGCAAAAAGACAGGATTCAGTAAGACAATGGTGAGAAGTGTGGGGGCTACTTCAGTGGAGTTTTGCAGTGGAGGAGAGATTGGGTTTGATTCTGAATACAGGGAAAATGGTAATTTACAAACTAGAACAGACTTAAGGGTGAGTAGATTGGAAATTACTGTCAGAGTAAAGTAATTCATCACTAAGCCCACCTCACAGGATTCTTGCTGAAGCAAGGCTAGGCTGCTCCTATGTCACTTGGGGCAGGAGAGTAGGTGAAAACTTGGATCAGATATACGTAGGAGATTCTGGCTAAACTGACTACTGAGGAGTCTTGTTAAAATTGGACAGCGGAAGAATGGAGACAAAGCCCAGTGGATCTAGTCTAGCAACGAGATAAGAGAAACTTAACCAAAACCTGAAGAGAAAATCTTGGTCAATCATTACAAGATGCAATTTTTATGTAGAACTATTTGAGGAAAGTTCAATGTCTTCTTTATTTGAATGAATAATTTTAAAAAGAGGTTTTTTGTGAAATAATCGTTCATTTACTTTATTTAAATCTCTGAAAAACTGAGCAGTGTATTTATGCCTATCTCTCATGACAAAGCTTAGATTCCAGAAGAGATAGTGGAAAACGTGGAGTTCGTAGTTAGTGTTATAGGGAAGCCAGCTCCTCATCTTCCTTGGTTCTTGTGCCCTTGATCAAAGATATCAATTATGCAAGTGACCATTTGTAAGTACAGATAGAATGTATTGTGTGATAAGTAGAGAGAGCTGCATCTTCAAGAGAGAATAAGGCTGTCCCTTTACACCCTTGCTGTGAAAGCAGGCAGAGTCGGGAAGGAGTCTTGCCCCTAGGGCAAGTTTGGATGCACTGTGATGCACATAAGAGTTGGTTCTGGGGTTCAGAGAATGAGGGTAACTAGGATGCTGTGAACATTTTTACTGAGAAGCTACTTCGGAATTCCAAAATTCTTTCTGCCTTTTCCAGATGCTCAGTGACCCCTCAGGGATCTTCATCATGTGGAAAATGCGGAAAGGAAACTTAGGAGCGATAACTTCATCATTTGAACCAGGTCTCAGTAGCCCAAGGTGGGAGAGTCTTTAAGGAAGGGACTTCCGGTGTTGTCCATCCCTAGGCTATGCTCTCTGAATTGCTCTGCAAACAGAAGCCCCATGTATTTGAGTAGGTCAACCAAGAATGTGTTCAATGTGTGATTTTAAAACGTCATTGTGTTCTATGGGATTGTTTTGGGTCTGATGCCTAATAAATGATATAAATATAAATTCTAAGACAGGAAGACGGGGCCAAAGACCCACTTACCTCTGTGTGCTAGATCCTAAGCACCACCTCAGAGCCAGCTTCCGACTCTGCCCAGCACCCACCATGTGACTAAAGATTCTGGTTAAGAATTGTGAAGTTAAAGCAATATATATGTGCACAAACTTTCCAAGCTCAATGTAACCACCATTCTCTCTCTCTCTCTCTCTCTCTCTCTCTCTCTCTCTCTCTCTCTCACACACACACACACACACACACTAATAAAAACAGAGGTCAAGATAAGAGAAACAATGACCACAAAGCGCTCTCCGGTTTGGCCTAGCTCAGGACACAGGTTCACTAAACCTCCTTGTTCTTCTGAAAGTGACCTTCCAACCTTCAAAACTTATTACAGCCTCATAAATATGGACTGCATCTCATACATACATAGTAAGATGAATTATGGGAAGGCACATGCCCAGTAAATACAGCAAGCATGATTCAGGGCAAATTTTTAGTTTGGCAAAAAAACTTTATATAACATAAAATTTAACATTTTTTTAAATATACGAATTCCAAATTCTGTGACACATTAAAACCATGGGGTTTGGGCAGTCAGTGAGTGTCTGTGTCCATCCCCTTTTTTCATCCTCTTTCCTATCTGACCTTTGCCTCTTTTTTCCACCCTGCCATTCATGTTGGGCCCTTTTTATGTTATTATTTTTGTGCATTTCATAAGAAGGACACCCTTCTACAGTCAGTCTTTTCATACTTGGTCCATTTCACTGAGCATTATTGACTCTAGGTGGCCCCATTTTCACTCAAACACTTCATATCTGTCTTTCTTTATGGCTACAGAGTGTTCCATTGTGCATAGGTACCACCTCTTCTTTAACCATTCCTGTATGGATGGCATGTAGGTTGTTTCCAGGATTTGGCTATTAAGAATGGTGCTGCTATAAACGTGAGTATGCATGTGTATTTTTGGTATGTTGATTTACTTCTTTTGGGTGTATGCCCAGTAGAACAGTAGCTGGGTCAAATAGAATTTCCATTCTCAGCTTTGTAAGGAACCTCCAGACTGCTTTCCATAAGGGTTGTACCAGATTGCATTCCCACCAGCAGGGGAGTAGAGTTCCTTTTTATCCAAGCACTTGCCAACAATCATTGTTTTCTGAGTTTTTGTTGTAGGCCATTCTCATTGAGGTGAGGTGAGACCTCAGTTTTTTTAATTTGCGTTTGTCTGATGATCAATGACGAAGAGCACTTTTTCATATGCTTGTTGGCTATTTGTACTTCTTTTGTAAAGTTTCTTTTCATCTCATCTGCCCATTTCTTGATGGGATCATTTATTTTAGGGGTTTTACGTTTTTCAGTTCCTTGTATATTCTAGATATTCTTTGTCTGAAGCTTTTCTGATGAATATCTCTTCCCACTCTGCGGGTTGTCTCTTCACCTTGCTAATTGTTTCTTTTGCTATGCAAAAGCTTTTCAATTTAATTTAGTCCCATTTGTTGATTCCTGCTGAGATTTCCTGTGCAATTGGTGATCTGTTTTTAAAAAATCCATTCTTGTCCCTATGTCTTCTAGGGTTTTACCTATTTTGTCTTCCAATAAGTTCAGTGTTTCTGTTTTGATGTTCAGTCTTTGATCCATTTTGATCTGATTTTTCATTCTCCTGCATGTGGAGATCCAGTTTTCCCAGCACCACTTGTTTTGGCTCCTTTGTCAAAGTTCAGTTGACTAAGGGTGTTTGGGTTTGTCTCAGTATCCTCAATTCTGTTCCACTGATCCTCTTGTCTGTTCTTATACCAGTACCATGTAGATTTAATCATTGCTGCTTTGTAGTATTTTTTGAAGTCTGGGATTGTGATTCTTCCAGCTTTGCCCTTGTTACTCAGAAATACTTTAGAGATTCTGGGTCTTTTCTAGTCCCATATAAAATTTAAGATTGCTTTTTCTAGTGCTCCGAAAAATATAGTGGGTATTTTGATCAATATTACATTGAATCTCTATAGTAGCTTTGAGAGTATGGCTATTTTTAACAATATTAGTTCTTCCTATCCAAGAACACGGGATGTCTTTCCATTTGCTAAAGTCCTCTTCAATTTATTTCTTTAGGGGTTTGTATTTTTCTTTGCATAGGTCTTTCACTTCCTTGGTGAGATTTATTCCTAAGTATTTTTTTTTGTTGTTGTTGTTGTTGGTGCTATTCTGAAGGGGGTTGTTTTCTTGATTTCCTTCTCTATAGATTCCTGAATGTGTTTGATCTCATCAGAGTCTTGTTAATCATGTTCTGGAAGGCCCCAGTGGGAGGGATTTAGAGAACAAAAGGAACCCAAAAACCTAAAGGACTTTGTTTCAATCACCTTTCACAGGTATGAGCCACCTGGCCCATTCAGCATGTTTTCACTCAATAAATCTTACTTGAAACTCCAATCCAGTATGTGGGTACCCAGTTCTTTGTTGGGCAAGCAGAAGGACTCAGAGACCTACTCCCCGAAGCCCCTGGCTTCACAGTAACAATGGTAACAATTCCATTTGCTGTTCTCATAATCCTTGCATTTGGACCATGTATAATGAAAGACCTCCTAAAGTTCATTTCTTCTTGTTTATAGTCACTCAGTCACTAGATGATCCTGCAAGCCTCTGACCCAACCATCTAGATCAGACCCTTCATCAACTCACCCTCTATCCTGGAAGTCAAGAGTGGGGAGCCTACTCCCTTCACACCCTGTCTCGGTAGGAAGTAGCCAGAACAATGTGGTGCCCCCATTCCCTAAATGATTGTAGGGTCCTCACTCTGGAAGGGGTATGTTAGGCAGATAGTTAGTCAGACATTCAAGGGCCTAAAGTGGAATAAAGGGAATCTAAAATAGCATGTTTAAGTGAAGGAACAAAGACTTCGAAGTATAATGTATTTATAATAATTTAGCAGGCCTCAGATCCAAAACAACCTCATACAGCACAATGACACTTTAAAGATACACATTGTACACATTCTCGGTTGACCTATCGAGAGACACAGGGCCTCTATTTGTGGAATAAGGCACAAAGCACAGCCTAGGACCCTACAATACCATGTGTATTTCTCTAAAGACCCTCCAGCATGGAACTGAAACCACATTTAAATCAAGCATTTATCTTTCCTCAGTTTGTTTGCCAAGTTTCTTATACCTTTAAGAACATGAATGTGATTAGGTTCAAAATACACCACCCAAAATATGGGAAGCTGGCATTGAAAACCCCCCACAGAAACCATAGGGTCTCTAGGAATTTCTCCTTTTCATCTTTCCAGAAGCAGGCTGCACAAAGTGGAAGTTTCGATTTTTTTTTTTTTTTACTAGAGTAAGTAATAAAACTGTCTTATGAGCCCTGCTGACAGGAGAACAAAGAGTAGACTCTGAGCACACAAGCTTTGCTAAAATCCTCCCAGTTTATCACCATTAGCTTCTACCTCCTTTGTGTAATCATACTTCTCTAGAACTATCTACTTGTTCATCAAATAGGTTTTCCTGTTCTTTTGACTCTTCGGTTTTTTTTATAAAGTCTCTTTTGTCATGTGAAATTTATATGAAATAAATTTGTGTGCTTTCATTTCTTAATTTGTCTTTTGCTGTAAGGGTCTTAGCCAAAAGCCTAGTGAGAAAATAAACCTTTTCTCTTCTGTAATTCTCATTAGCAAGGATATTAGCATGAAATTTATTAATGACTCATTAGAGTTCCTCTACACATACCAGTGCGGTTCTGACAAAAAGGTGGCCTGTGTGTATAAAGCAGCACACCAAATCTAACCCGTTTTTAGTATCTGGTGAGAAGACAGGGATGCCTACCAGCATCTTCTCTCTCCTAACAGTGATTTGAACCCATAATCCTCAGTAAAAGCTTCTTTAATTCTCTGTTTAGCTGTTTTCTTCTGTACCATTCAGTCAAAAACAAAAATGTGTTTTACGTGGTTTTTATTTTTATTTTTTATTTTTTATTTTTTTTTGTTCTTAGCATCAATTCCATGGTGGATAACCAGTAAGTTCTTTTTAAGGGTCAATATTATTTCAGTTTCTTGTGGAACTTGTCTTAAGAGTTTAAGTTAGGTTATTTTAATCAACTTTTATATCCTGCTACTGAATACATGTATTGAACGTTATCATGCTTTTAACAGGAAGAGTATTGAATGCTGCAATATTCAGAGATCAAGCCGAGGGAGGAGATTGGATCATGAGGACGCTAACTTTAATGGGCTATGGGTGGAGGAAGTAGGTCATAGGGTGGGGGAGGGGTGTACCTTTGGTGGGCATATCTCATCCCTTCTCATTTCATTCTCCCTCTCTGCTTCCAGGACACAGTGGGACAAGCAGCTCTCCTCTGACATGTCCCCTCTGCCATGACATTCTGCCCCACCACATCCTAAAAACAGTGCAACCAAGTGACCGTGGATTGACACCTCTGACACTGGGAACCAAAATAAATCTTCCTTTAGTTGATTTTCTCAGGTGTTTCGTCACTGATGAAAAACTGACTAGCTCAGGTACCTATCTGGTATTACATAAAGCTGGTAGCTTCTCTAGAATGTCTCCCGAGCTGGGTTTTTTTTTTTTTTTTTTTGCCCAATTAACATCTGTTCATCCTGCAGGCACAGCGAAGACAGCGTTTCCTTCTGAAGTCTCCTGGATGGTGCTGGGGTAGGCTGTTCCCCTCCAAGGTTTTCCCCACTTTCACAGCTATGCAAAGACTACTCCACAGTGAAAACATCTTAGTTGCAGGAGAAGAATTCTGCTCAAACTTTCTTTATCTGACAAAAATAAAGCTTTCTGAGAGTCAGCTTCCACCAAAACACTTTGGGGAAAGGACTGTGTCTTTGAGAAAGGATAACTCAAAGAATATTTGCATGAATAAGCTTCATTAGAATTTTCTATCTCCTGAAACCCTAACCTCTACTGCTTTTATTAGGCTGGTATACAAACCTCTCCCCTGTTTTGGGACTTACACCCTCTTTGTAGGGTATTCCTACAAGGGTGATAATTTTCTCACCTATTAATCTGTCTATTGTTAATTAGCTCACAAGACACCCCCTTCCAAGAAAACTTCAGTTAATAGTCACTCTATACTGCTTATTAGAAATGGATTTTCATATGACTATAAACTCAGAGAACAGTGACTAAGTCTGTCTTAGACTCATTGACTCCAGAATGTTCCCTTAAGTCAGTGCTTATCCTGGAGTGAATTATTGTTTCTAATCTATTTACACATAAACAACAAATTAATTGGACATAGAACTTATGTACTATAGCATCCTCCCCTTCCCAAAGCCAATTAGCTTTGATCCTACATGGATTAACATTGATTCTCCTTTTCGACGTCCGCATCCCACCTTCCCAGTGCATCGCGTTTCTCTTTCCTGCAGTAGAAGACTGACAGCCAACCTCTGTCTGCTTATCTTTTCTGGCTGGCTTCTGGTGCCACTTAACCAATGGGAAGTGGCAGCAGGAGCTCACAGGGCAGAAAATGAGGCAGGCTGAAGGTGCCACTCCTCTGTGCCTTCTGCAGAGTGCATCAACTCCGGGACCGTGCCCTGTGTGACTTAGAAACACACAGAACTCCTCTTCCAGCTCACTAGGCTCTGCTAAGTCTTCCTCCCCTTGCTTTCTTTTTATTATTTGTTTATTAGCTGCAAAGACAACAATATGCTGCCAGGCAACGTGCCACTTGCCTGTAATCCCAGCATTCTGGGATGCTGAGGCAAGAAGATTGCAGGTTCAAGTTCAGCAATTTGGTGATGCGTACAACTCTGTGTCGGGAAACAAAAAAAATAAAATAAGAAGTTCCAAGGCTGTACCTCAATGTGAAAGCCCCAGGACTAGGGTTTGGGGAGGGGAGACATCAACAGCTTCCCACGGAAGTCTCACTCTCCTTGTGTACATGTTCAATCCCTTCTGTGTTTACTGTTCAACTAGTCTTAAAGTCTTATACTGAACCATGGGAATGGTTCCTGTTTCCGACAGCGACCCTAGCAGACCCAGCGGACGACTTCATGGCTTGGTTGATTGTGTGTGTAGGATAGGGAGGTGCTGAAGGTGTTTGGGATTGTTAGATTCTCCTAGCAGCTTCAAGTGGGTAACTAGTATTTTCTGTTGACATTTGCCTGGGCACAATATTTGTACTTTTTGATGTTTATATTGAGTTTCTTTCAACCAAGGATTTGTGTTATGACACTTTGATCTTGTTCCTGGTCCATCTATGCTATTTTGTCTCCGGAATTCAGTATTCTTTGTTGGATCTTCATAATCTTTTATCCATATTTTACTTTCAACATCTCTCTCTTTGCTTCAATCTTTCTGCTATGTCTTATGTGTTTTACGAGAGTTTTGCAAATTCTTTTGTAATTGATTTTCTTCAATATTTCTCTTTGATTGACTGCTCCTATCTCTGCTTTACGTTTGGATGTCATGCTTTTCAAATTCAAGCAATCCTTCATTACTTCAGATTTTTCATAATTGTCTATTCAAGTTATTAAAATGTGATTCTCTCTTGAATCTTAATGAGAAAGCAAACTAGTTATTTTTTCAAGACAGTCTACTGAAAATGCTTTTTTTTTGAATTAGACTATTTCTCCTCCAAGTCCCAGAGCCCCAGATTGTTTTTGTTCTTTTATTTTTTGTCTGGTTTGGTTTGGATTAAAATATATTTGTAGATATTTATCAATCATTCAAAGGTTGCTATACACTCCCTAGTGTTTGCTTACAATTAAGTAAAATTTGACTGGGTTTTATCAAATATTAGTGTCTGTATAAATCCTCCTTTTAGATGGGATCAGGGTTTGGATTAAAGAAATAAAGGGTAAAAAGTTTCAAAAGGCATGAGCTTTGGGTCCATCAAGGAGGATTCAGCCACTAGAAAGTATGTTTTATTCCATTTTATCTATTTATTTTTTGTCTTCCTAGCACAAAGTCTGGTTAAAAAAAGTTGGATGGGTAGATGAACAAATAAATGAGTTCAAAGTTCAAGCACTTTTAAAGTAGTCACTGAAAGAAATTTTCCATATTAAGAAAGAAACCAAACTTTTAAATATTCATTAGTTTAACACACTGTCAACTCGACAAAATTGTTGGTTTAAAGAACAGATTAATTTAATGTTTTCAAGACCCAACGTGTCATTTCTGTTAAAATGCCATTGTTTTCTAAGTTCTGAATCAATATTCTTTTTCATTGCACTTAGACAGAACAAATATTCAGATGAGTCATCTGCATTGCAAATGGGCCATGGAAAGCATCAGGGTGTCAAGTCAAGAGCAAAGCCATTTGGTAAGAGGAGACCAAGTCCCATTTCCATCTTTTTAACTGTATGATTTACATGTGTCATTTAGACGAAGGGTCAGTTTTCTTATCTGAAAAGTACATTTTATTTTAAAAGAAGGGGATGGAAGTACATGCTGGTCATGAAGTGCTATGCAAATGTTAATTGTGGTTATTATTAAAATTTTATATATTAGATTGATTTTTTTAAATGTTCTTTAGGTTAGAAAGTAAGGAAAGTGAAGGACTGTAAGAATGAGAAGGAAAACCCAAATGGTCTCTGGCTGCACTGAAATTGGAACAAAAAGAAGTGAGTTTAGCTAAAGAAGCAAAAGTTGAGAAAATATCCAAGGCCTTGACCTCCATAATGATTGAATTTCAGTATTGTCCACCTGAGGGGTGCAAGAAAGCTCTATTCCAAAGAAAGAAAGAAAGAAAGAAAGAAAGAAAGAAAGAAAGAAAGAAAGAAAGAAATAGAATATTCTATACTGACCTTGTAGTACCAACTGGACATCTGCAGACCAAACCTGCCCTAGGTAAACTTTATTTGATCATCAAAGATGTTGTTACCTTTATATTTCAACTGAGTGCTCTGGGATCTTGATGTCTCTGTCAGTGTAGTTTGTCTGCCTTTCTGTTGTCTTATACCCAGCCCTTCAATCATTCAAACAACTCCAGAGCCCTAAAGGGAAGCTTTTGAGGCTTCACTTCTGGTGAAAGCCATCCCCTGGGTTACGGCCCTTTGCTGTGACTCCTTCTGAGCTTTCTTAAAAGTATTCTAATTATGTCTTCAGCCCTTTTTCTGTACAGTCTATCTTCCATATAAAAAATCTGATGTCTTTAAGTCCAAGCTTCTTCGACTAAACATATAATACACTTTAAGAAAAGTTTCCAAACTCTGATATTCAGCCTTGTCACCTGCCTTATTCTTACACTCTACCTATTAGATACTACAAACTTCCCCTGTGCTAGATGTAGATGTGCCAAACTTACTTGGCTTCTGAGCCTTTACATGCAGTGTTTCCCATGTTTACAATGTCTATTGAACTCCCTATTATTCTTCAAAGCCAAGGTCAAGCATCACTCCTATGAGGCCTTTCCTAATGTCCTCCCATTACTCTAATTCATCCCAGGAAGAATAAATTGCTCTTTGTTCTGTGTTTCCATTGTACCCCATACTGAATGGTATTGGTCAGCTTTCCTATTGCTGGAGAAAATTACTTGACATCCACAATCTGAGAGAGGAGAGGCATAAACTGGCTCATGGTTTTAGATGTTTCAGCCATGAGTAGCAGCCTCCAAGGCACAAACATCACAATAGGAAGGCCCGGTGGAGGGAAGCTGCTTACTTCATGGTGGCCACAAACCAGAGGGGAAGAGAATTGCAGAGGAAGATCAGACCGAGTCCCCAGGGTCATGCCTCCATTCAGACACACAAGAGGTGTGCTTCATTAATGACCTAGGTAGCTCTCCATACATCAGTTTGGCTTTCAAGATTAATCATCATCCATCTGGGGGCATGGAGGTGTGGGTCTTATTCCTAGCACACTGGGAGGCTGAGGCAAGTCTGAACGCAGTGTGGGCAGCCTCGTGACTTAACGCAACTCTGTCTCAAAATAAGAAAAAGAAACTAAATTAAAAAGAGCAGGAGATGTAGCTAGTGCAAATGCTCTTGGTTTAATCCCCAATGCCACACAAACACACACACACACACACACACACACACACAGAGCCATTGCACTGATTCAAGGACTTCTGCTGCTTATGAATCTCTGCATCTACAGTTTTGTACCACATCACATTCTAAAATATTCAAGGTCAGGGACCTCATCTTACTTATTTTTGCATATAGCTCAGTTTTTAATATGATGATTACATTATGATTACAACTGAGTAGAAGGTGTTGAGGACACCAGATTTTCAATGGATGTTCCCCAAAAGTGGGTAAATTAAGAAGCATGAGAAGGGTGCCTTATTTTGTTTGTTTCCTTAGGATCAGTCAGTATTCTAATATGGACAGATCGCAATGGGTAGTAATACTCTATTACCTACCATATGGATAAAGAAATAGTCTTTCAGACACATATTTTGACATAACAGAGAGGGCTAGAAACAGGTCCAAGTCATCAGCCTACTGCTATTGCACATGCTTTCGTATCTAGAATGGCAGAAAGTAAGGAGTATAGCATGGGCTAAAAGGAAATCGCTGACTCTCTCTAGGCCACATCAACTCGCAGCATAGGTGACACTGCTTGGTGAACTCTGCCCCTACAGCACTGCAATACAATCGTATCCATGTCGTTGAAAAGGAGCAATGTTTGAATTTTTAAAAGAAAGACTGAAAAAAATGTTAAGAATGAAATGCCACAGGAAGAACTTCATCACTCTTAGATCCTAATCATTACACAAGAGTCTAGACAATACTCCTATCGAAGAGTGATTTAGCACAGTAGTTCTTCAAGACCACTGGAGTGGATTAGTACATTGGATTAAACCAAATTGGACCAAAAGGTTTCTGGCCACTGAAACTAGCACACAGTTATCCAGTGAACCAAGAGTATCCTCTGTTGCTTCTCTGTGAGCTTGAATTCCAGGGATGATTACAGATTCCACAACATTTTGTTAAATTTTAGAGTCTTGTGATAATATTACAGTAATCAATATTTTGGAGGAAAAGTTTTCATGTTATGCAAAAATTAAAGCTAGAGAACAGTAATCAATCATCTTAGGAGAAAGAGAGACTGAAAAATAGTCTAAAGTACAGTACAATGAAAAGTTTTGGCTTTGCAATTTAACACAATAGTTAAGTTTGTCCAGAAAGTCTGGGGTCATTGCTGGTGCACTGTATGGGAGACCATATCTATCTTTCAATTATATTCTCTCTTTCTATATTTAAATGGCAAACAGGATCAGTTTCACAGCATCAGCAGAAAGCAAGCCCCTTGCTTCTACTTATCATCTATGATTTTCATGGCTTCTAAGTTGGCCAATTTGCTTTTTTCTAGGAATAGAAAGAGGCTCTTCTGCCCCCAGATTGCTGTCTCCTTGGAAGGAACTGAGTCAAACTTACCAGTCTGGGTTGTGTTCTCCAAAGCTGCTGTGTATAACTATAGCAACTCTTTTTATTTTATTTTATTTATTTTAAGATAAGGCCTTAATCTGTAGTTCAAGCTGGTCCTGAACTCACTATGTACCCCAGACTGGCTTTGAACACATGGCAATCCTCATTCCTCAGCCTCCCAAGGATTATAAGTACGCACCGTACCTGTCTTATGAGTAGCATTGAACCCAGGTCCTTGTGCTTGCTCGGCAAGCACTCTAACCATAGAGCTCTGCCCTTAGCCCCTGGAGTAACTATTTACCAAAGGATTCTGGGATATAGAGGAACAGGGGAGAACTTTAAGAGCAAGCCCAAATGAGCCAGAGAACCAGGGGCCACTTGAGATAGTATAGCCACCTGGATAGTAAAACATGAATATTCTCTATAACAAACAGTGGATTTCAACCCTGCCACATACAACTCCTCCTTCTATAACAAGTATCTTGTAGTGTAATCTTAAGTGATACAAAATTTATATGTAAAAGAACATGCTCCACACATCATTTTTTTAAAAAATCAACATACTGTTCAGAATAAAATAGAAAAGGGATCTAAAGGAAAACTATATATAACTTTTATTATTAGGTATAAGCTTAGCCACAGTGGAAGCACAACCAAATTATACACAGGATCACAGTGAATTTCCTAGTCATAAATACGGTCCAAAAAATATCTCAGTTGAGGGCTTAAATATCACAGTAATGCAATTTTCCAAACTGTTTAATGCTCAATTTACATGGTAGCTGTATCTCTGGAAAAGTTAATGTATATTAAAGGCATGACCAAAAAAAAAAAAAAAAGAAAAAATATCTCAAACTTTGGATCTCTATGTAAAATATAGTCAGGCTTTGGAGGGTTACACTAATTAGCATGCTCTTCACCGATATGAATGCCTACTAAAATGTCTGTAATTGTACTAAACGTAAATTATTTACAATGAACTGTCCTGGGTGTTGTATCATGTCTAATGCCCTTCCCCCTTTATTTCATTCTCCCCATCACAGTGAAAACAGGAAGCGCCTTCTCTTACAAGTTTGCAAGCCTGTGTGTGTTGCGGGGTGGTGTTGTCTCTTGGTCTACTGTTTTTAAGCTAGTCTAGTGTTGTTCTAGAAGTACAGCCAGGCTGGGGCTTCCCTTGAATCTAGTCACGTATTTAAAAGAGTTGGTCAAATCCACATACAGAACTTGATACATACACAATTGGTATTTTCTTTCAATATTTGAAATGCATAAGACTTCCACCCCAAAATTCCACTTCTGGAAATTCATTAAAGCAGCTATGAATACACACAAATAATGTAATGAGCTGTGATGAGTGGGTATGAGTTGGGACCCTCAACTTAAATTGTCTGCCAGATTTTCTTAATAATAATGAGTCTGTATTACTTTTTATTGAAACTAGTTTTTAAAGGCTACTTTTGCACAAAAATATAATCAAGGCCTGAAGAGGAAATGAACAGCAACTTGAGGTTTGAAGATCTAACTCGACTCAGTAATCCAGTCAACCAAGCACATTAACCTCACACAGTATCACCGTGTCACCAAACACTGTCATCTTGACATCGTACTGGTTGCAAATCATTTTTAAAAATTCAAAGAAAATTACATATCCACTTTTTGGTCTCAGTGATTCTAATTTTCAGGGATATTCTTGTATTACTTGATTTTTGAGCTTCTTTAGAACAGAAATGAATTAGCCAAGGATGCGCCCTCACAGAGCATGTGAAGAACTCTCCGAAGCCAGCCCCTTGGGGCTGCTCCGGGAAAACCGAGTGCTGTTAGCACTTCTTATTAGGCAAAGTGTCAGGTCATACATTTCAGGTGCCATGTCGACTTTCTCATTTTTAGTATTTAAGAGATCCTGAAAGATATACATATTCTGGAAAACAAGGCCTTTTTACTTCCTATTTTCCTATTTCTTATTTCCTTCTACAGGCTTTTCCTTTTCTAAATCTCCAATGCACCATACCTCCATGGGCTCCTTATTAAAAACAGCTATTAGAGGAAAAGAGACGTGAAGAAAGGGAACAGAAGCATCCTTCAGAGGGGGAGGGAGTTTTGTCTGCCAGGGGCCATTTGGATGTTTATGACATCTTTCATGGGACTGCAGAGATATTGGGGGCATCCCAATATGAGATTCCCCTCATAAGAGATCATGAAAGAAAACTAAGAACTCAAGATTTTTTTAAAAATGACACTCACCAAGGATACATTTTCCCCATTCATGCTCTTTAATAACTTTAAAACTACAAAATTGTCACATCAATTTTTTCTACTGTGTTGTGCTGGCTTGTATGAGATC
Source organism: Ctenodactylus gundi (assembly GCA_004027205.1). Lineage (NCBI taxonomy): Eukaryota > Metazoa > Chordata > Mammalia > Rodentia > Ctenodactylidae > Ctenodactylus > Ctenodactylus gundi. Next base: position 155,883 of record PVKB01000701.1, read on the forward strand.
CTAACTGTGAAATTATTAATACCTCCTAAAGTAACTTTTCGTATGGGATTTCTACACTTACAGGTGGGTTTCTGATGCCTGGGAACCACACACAATAAAGAGGTGGAGCTGCTGGTACGCAGTGTTGCCTACAAGAGTGACACGAGTTGTGCGGCCTTAACACTCAACTGCCGGTTTTGAGAAAAATATTTTAAAGAATAAAAAAAATCAAATGTTTTCTAGATTCTTTAAGTATAGGGAAAAATACCCCCCTACACACACACACACACACTGAAACGTTAAGTCTCACTGGACAGCAATGTGCAATAATAACAATCACAGGTGGATCAGAAATTTAGTACATTCTGGTAGTAGAGCAAATTACCTTAGACTAGGCAATTATAAGTAGTAGGGATTTATTTCTCACAGTCCTGGAGGTCGGGACATTCGAGACCAAGGCATGATGGTAGGAGTGAGTGCTGTTTTCCCACGTGGAGAAACAGGCAAGCCATCTCTCTTCACCCCCTATCTTCCTTTTTAAATAAGGGCATAAGTCACATACACGGGGCAGAGCTCTCACGATGTAATCACTTACCCAAAGTCCTCACCTCTCAATATCACCACCATGGGGGTGAGGCTTTAGCATATTAATATTAAGGGGATCAACAATGAAACCATAGCAATTAGTCAACTTGCCAACTTATAGAGACATATCGTCAGACCTTAGACTTTTCACATATATAATCATCCAAAATATACATCTTGCTTAAAAGTCTGCAACTTGGTTATTAGCATACTGCATGTTTTTTTTCTGGGTCTTTGATACAGTATCAGTGTCATCAAAGCTTTAATATTCATAATTTCTTCCCTTTTTTTCCCTTGTCATTGTTGAAATTGTTGCAGTACTGGGCATGGGATGCAGGGTCTTTGCACTATGTTGGTTTTGATTTTGAGACACAGTCTCACTGGCTTGCCAAATTGCCCAGGTTGGCTTTAAACAATTCTGCCTCAGCCTCTCAGAGTGCTAGGATTATAAGCCTGCACCACTGGGCCTGTCTATTTACTATTATTTCTCGAAATAAACACGATAATTAAATTATTCTATGTAATTTGATACCACAAGGAATTGGTAGACCATTAAGTCAAATAAATTATTAATGGTAATAGAATTTTTCTTTTGACTTTTTCCTGAAGCCCTTCTCAATGTATTTCCACTTTTATTATTTGGTTTGATGTTCTCAAAGATTGTTCTTAAAGACCGCTAAGTGTTATTTCTACCTCAAAAAAATACAAAGAAGTCTAGAAATTATGAGAACGTAAGACATCAGTGTCAGAGATGGCAGATAAAACCTCCATCTTTGGATGCTTTGTTCCTGAATCTCACCTACATCCACCTAAATCAATAGTTCTTTAAACAAAAAAATCAGAAAACCACCCGATACTTTGAATTCTTCAACCAGGCCAGATGCGTACCTGTGTCTTTAACAACAGATACACTAGACAAAGCAATGAACCCACGGGCCAATCATACACCCCATTGGTTTTGCCAGTTGTTATTTTTACTGGCAGCTGCATTTCAAGGAAAATCTAGTGAACCACAGGAAGCAGGTGAAGGAAGTTCTCAAGGCCACTCTGCAAAACCGAAAATCTACAGCACAGGTTGAGGATGGGAGAGACGGCAAAGAAGTCACAGCTGAGCCCCAAGAAATCCTCAAAATATGAGCACATTGTTTAGGAATCAGCTACTTGCCTCTGATGTGACAACTGAAGAGCTTTTAGCCATGCTGTGGCCTTCTCTAAAGAGGTAGGCAGGGCAGTGACAGCACAGCCAAAGTCTGAGGAGAAACAAAATAAAAACAGGCAACATCTATGGAGAGCATGAGTTCTCGGCACCAGGCTGTGGCATTTAATTCATTTTAGTCCATATTGTCAAGGATAAATGGTCATTTCTTTTGTAACTTTCTACCAGAAGTTGAAACAGTCATGCAAAACACTAGGAAGACATTTCCTTAAAAGGAAAACCAAGTGACTATTTAAAAAAAATATATTTTGTTACTATATTTATGCTTTTTGTTATATTTGACATTATAACACTGATTCTCACCCTATTTTTTTGAAATGAAATGTTTAGACGTACGATGTTTTAGCCTTTTAAATTACGGTTCTGATGTCTAGTTTGTAAGAGTTTAATCAACGAGTAACAAAAGCTTTATTAACCTGTTTCTCCTCCCCTGACTTGCACACGTGCCTGTTTATTATCTGTTAGAACATGCTCCTCGCATGGTTTGAAATGAAAGGGTGATCCATCTCCTCATTACCGTCCCTCTGCTTAGTGACGAAAAACAAAACAAAACATATGAACAATGGAAACCGCCTTCCTGTCATTTCTCAGCCTTTCCTGCCGCTGCTCAGCTGGGTTGTTAAAGATTGGGATTTAATGAAAGAAGGTGAGAAGGTGAAGGGGGGGCGCCCTAATGAGCATGTGCTTAGAAATAGGGAGAGATCTCTGCGAAGCGGCAGTGGTTTTCTTTGTGCTTCATACAACACAGCATCTTCATACAACACAGCATCCCCTGAGGTCAAAGAAGCCCATGGTCCTTCCTTTCTCACTCGGCCCTTCACTTTCTACCCTGGCAACCCGCTTCTCTACCTGGAGCTGGTTTCGTGAGTTTAATTGCTGATGATGGAGTAAAAAAGAATCTTTTCTCATCACCAAGTTGTGGTTCTTGAGAAGGGTGCAGGAGTGGAGCCTCCCACAGGCAGGCATTTCACATCTCGTGCCGCAGCTGCTGAGCCCCCGCCCGTCTGCACGCTGACACTTACCCTTTCTGGCGAAAGAAGACTCTAATTCCCATCGAGGAAGACAGAGCCACTGAAAACCAAAATGCTTTAATGTTGCAAATGAGAGCCAATAACATCTGTCAAAATCCTAAAGCAATGCTCTGAATTAGAATGAAATCATGTAGTCATAATATCATCCTGAAAATGTCTTTAATCAGCACGAGTTCCAGTCGTGCAGTGTGAGCATCATGCTGAAAATACCGAACCCAACCTGTGGACCACACTTGGGCCAAAGCCCCATAACTGAGCCTTTGCTCCACCAGTCTGCACACCAGGAAATCAGTATCCACCATTCCCAAGAGACTTCCTCTGGGGTGTGGGGGGGTGGGAGTGACAGACCAAGACAGGTGCTGTAAGAAACCTTGAAGCTCAGCTCCTGTTGGATTAGCTGCGATCTCTCAGGGACAGACACACCGTTCTAAAGTTCCGAGCCCAGGTCAACTGAACGCGTTGGCTGCCTGGACTGAGATCTTGCTGTGAAGTTGCCGCACGCAGCCTTAACTGAGCTCTCATCCTCTGCAATTCACTGAGTGAGTAAACTGAATTACATAGAATGGCAGTAAATCGGCTCATCATAGTCACATTCTAATTTTAAAAGGATAAAGATCTAAAAAAAAAAAAAAAAATCCAGAGATCCTATACTGAAGGAACCGGTGAAGCTGGGTATCAAGAGGCTGGGCTCTTGCCCCCAGAAGGTCATGGGTTCTAATGCAGCCTAGGTTTCTAATGATCCAGGACCGTTCAACATTTTGTGTTAAATTTATAAGTGCCTTCGACTTCACGTTTCTAACAGGGACACTGACAGATTGCATCTGTCATTCTTGCTGACTCTGTCAAGAGCACAGAAGATGGCCAGCCACACATGGAAAGTAAATCATTTCCTCTCACAAATAGGTGATCCTCATGAAATGTGAAGTCCGAGGTACTAGAGAGTATCTTGTCTTCAAGTTGTCCAACGACGGTCCCCCTTTAGCTTCCCCAGCTCCAAGGGAAAAGCACAGTGGCTCTGTGACTGTCAGTTTAATATCCTGATGAGCCTGAGACAGATGAAATTTGAAAGACGTATTAATACATTCATGCCTGCAAGAACAGCATTTCCAAACAACATAACTCTCAGTTTCAACAAAGAATTCACTTGTGGTGGTAAAATGCCAGGTCACAAGTCAAATTTTGACTCCATTATGGAGCATTATCCTTGATGTCTAAATGGAAAGTCAGTACAATTCACCAGCTGTCAGCCTCCGGCTCTCCCCCCCCCCCCAACAATAGCTGAATAACAAGCAAAATAGTTGTAGCTGCTAGAGTCTCTCCTTGATTGGATTCCTTATGATGACCCAGTTAGCAGGTCACTTCAGCCAGTCAGTCAGCAAACAGACTTTTCCATCTATCCAGATCCTAAGTTTCTGCTGGGAATTTCATAGGAGTTGGTGAAAATAAAAATCGGCTGCTAATTGAAAGAGATTCAGGATGATTTAGAAACATTTGTCATAGTGATAAGTTATCAGGGTTCTAAACCCTTAGGATCCCTGTTAGGAACAATAATTCAATTGCTCCTCCTTATTTAAAAAAAAAAACAAAAACAGCAAAAGTGGGTGTTGGCCGAGTCGTTATATTAGTTTTCCCGATGTGCCTTCCGCAGGTTGATTAGGTGGTTGCCAGCAAGAAGGTAGGTGGACAGATAGGAGAATGACCTAGGAATTACAAGGAAGGTCATTATGGTGTGTTCAAGGGATGCTCAGCAGCCGCACCACCCCCAGGGCACACACAGCCTCCCCACAGGGGGAGGACAGCGTCCCTGGGATCTCCTTGCCTCAAAGCACAGAAGAGCCCCTCTCCCCGAGCTTTGCCTGTGGCTGGCAAATGTCTAACGCGTGAGAGGGAACGCTGCCTAGTCCTTTTCTTTAATTACTAGCGATCCTCTGAACCTGTGGAGGGACTGTGCAGTTAGCTCTTGCCCAGAGCCTGAGAAGTCACAAGAAGGACACCACTGGGCAGGGGCTGAAAGTCAACCCTAACGATCACGATCCCCAAAGGCAAAGATCCCGGAGCACTCTTTCTCCCACTCCTTCGAAACCTCCAGAGAGAGCTACCACTGCTGACCGACCACAGGCTGGAGGCGGCTGAGCAGAGCTACCCCTAGGCGCTCGCTGGTTGCTGGCCTGGCACAAATCGGCCCTCCTCCCCATGGCCAGCGTTTCTCCGCCAACTGAGGGGTCCTTCGAATCTTCTTTATAACTGAGTTCACCTACCTACCTAGTGGAACCCAGGGATCTGCTGGGACTCAATCTCAAACGGCCATTTCCTAAGGGGATAATGAGAAAGCCAACTCCTAACCTAAAGCAGCCTAGGGAACATTCAGACCGAACTAGCGCCTGGCCCAAGCCCATCCAGGGCAGGCCCGACATTTCTGGCGGGGATTTCGGCCTCCCTCCTCCAGGGCCTTGAGCTCGCACCTGCCGCTTCCCCTCCCATGAGGCTCCCTCTTTCCTAGGGGCTCATTTCCCCCAAATGGGCCCGGACTTGTCACCCTTGCTATTGGGGCCCTGGGCTGGATTAGGACAACGGCGGGGCGGTCCGGTCGGTGAAACAGGTGGCGCAAGACGCTGTGTGGGCCAGACTTTGTTGAATCCCAACCCGCTGTCTTAAGATGCCACTGAGACTAGGGCCAGAAATCTAACCCAGGGCGCGGCTTCCGGGGCCGCTGTGACGTGGCTCCATCAGGTGGAGACCACGCGGTCCTCGGGGGACCCAACTCGGAAGATCAGGATGTCTGCGCGCCGCCGGCCCCGCCCGGCCCGCGGAGGGGAGGGCCGTAGCCGCGGCGGCTGGGGCTGGCTTGTAGATTCGCAATTCACCGTGATAAATGTAAAGACCAATTAAGGTTTGATCCGTGCACACGGGAGGCAGACGGCGGCTGATAGTGGAACCAATTAACGAACGTGTCCCCCAATTCCGGCCGCGGCCGCCCCCTCCCGGGGGCCCCCAGCCCAGTCCCGGAGAGGGGCGCGTCCTCCTCCTCCTCCGGCGAGAAGGTGCGAGGCGCCGGGCCCCGCGTGGCTGGGGAGGGGGCGCGCGGGCGGCCGCCCACGGAGCCCAGCGGCGCGCAGCCCAGCCCGCGGGGTGGGGCGCCGCCGTGGGCGCGGGGCGGGGAGCCCGCCCGACGCCGGGCGCAGCACAGGTGGCCGCGCGGCCGCAGCCAGGTAGCAGACGGATCGGGGGCCGCGCGGCGCGGTGCCCGGCTTCGCTCGCCCCCGGGCCCGGCCCGCGCGACAGGGCGGCCTGCAGCCGGGAAGGCGGGCCGAGGCGCCCCGGGGCCCCCGCCGCCGGCCCCGCCTGGGTGCCCTCCCGGGGCTCAGCGCTGCCCCAGACGTGACCTCCGCGCGAGGTGTCGCGCCGCCGGCGCGTGATGAACGGCCCGGGGTCGGGGTGGCGCCGGCGCGAGCCCCCGCCCGGCCGGCCGGGTGCGTGGCAGTGGCCGGAGGAGCGCGGGGTCGCGGCCGCGGGGTCCCCGGGGAGCGCGGCCGCGGCGGGGGGAGGCGGGGGACGCGCAGGAGGCGCGGGAAGGTCCGGCGGGTCCCCTCCGGCCGCGGGGCCCCGGGGCCAGCAAAGTTTGGAGCCGCGGGCGCCGCGCGCGGGTCCCCCCCGCCAGCCCCCTCGGCGGAGCCGGCCCGCCGCCGCCGCCGGGGCAGGACAAAGGCTCATTAGCACGTGATGGGACCGCGCTTCATAAATGGGACCCGAGCGCGACGCAGCCAGAGCCCGAGCGCCAGCCGAGCGGGAGGCAGGCACCGCGCGAGCCGGGCGAGGCGACGGGCGCCCGGGCTGCCGGGGACCCGCGGCCCCACGCCGGGCCGGGCGGGGCGAGCGGGAGCACCCAGCGCGGAGCCCGGGCCGGGCGAGGCTGCGAGCGGCCGGGCGGAGGGGGGCGCCCGTGCCCGTCGCTGCCGCGGACGGGCGGCGGAGGCAGAGCGACTGACTTAGTGACCGGCCGCGGGGAGGCACGCCCGGCTCCGGCTCCTCCCCGCCCCGCCGGCCCGCGCCCCAGCCCGGCGACGCCGCCGCGCAGCGACTCCCGCGGCCACCCCTTCTCCCGCGCTTCTTTCCGCCTCCGCCTCCTCTCGGCTCCCGCGGCGCCCGCGTCTTCCCCTGGCCCCGGCGGAGCGCCTGGGTCCCCTGCAGGGCTCTCCGCACAGACTGGGGGGACTTTTCATTCTAGCAGAGAACCAGCCCCAGGGAGCTTCTGCCCCGAGGACCGGGGGATGCGAAGGGTAAGACCCGGCAGAGTTGCATTTGCAAATACTTTTTTTACGCCTCCTGCCCCCCTTGGGTACCGGCCGGCATGGTCCCCAAGTGTCCTTCGTGGAGTTCTTGATTGGAGAGAGCGAGTCGTGCGGCGACGTTTACTTAGCTGTCTAGCCCCCAGCCTGTGCACTGTGGTCTGTGCTACTTCGGGAGGTTTCTACCGTTTACTATGTATCTGATGTGCGTGCACCTGGCTCTCCGTACGCGCTGAGGTCTGTTTGTACAAAATGTGTCATTGTGCATGTTTGAAAAAACCAGGCGCTTGACTTGCTGCTTAATGGCTATAAAGCGTATCAATAACCGAAGTCTTCCTAGAGAAATCCGTCAATCTCTGCACCAAACCTGGAAACCGATTCCAGTGAAGTATTAAATGTTATGTAAAGAAATGTATGTCAAATAATAAACTTTTGAGGTAGCGAAAGATAGCTACAGAAACCACCTCTCTCCGAGGGCAAGCCGATGGGCACAGTATTTAATACCTAGAATGCTGGTAGAGGCATTCCACTCAGAGGTAGACAGTAGATGAATAAAGTTGGTGTTGCGTTTTTAAAAGACATCTCTTGGTTAAGACTCGGGAGTCATAAATGGCTCCCCTCCCGAATGCAAATGCTTGCTGTGATAGGCACAAAAAGCTGCTGTTTGATCATTAGAAAGTTTAAAATCTATTAACATTTTAGTAAGCTGTTTATTTTGCAAAGGTTTTAAACTGAACAGATGGGGGAAACAAATCAGTAGCCTACTAAGTATTTTGTCAATCTTTAATTTTTTTCTTCCAAATAAGAGCTCATTTCATCTTTTTTTTGGGGGGGGGGGTGTATTAAGCTTTCTTGAGCATTTAATCCAATGAGAGATTAAAACCCATTTACTGGCTTTCAAAGGGGTGAAAGACTTCTCTGTGGGTCCCCTAACTTCTCATTTTTATTAACAAGTTAGCATCTTCTGAGCAGTGGGAGACATGCAGTTTCTTAGAGGAAACTCAGTGGACATTGGGCATCAATGGGGTCATGACTGACATCAATTTATTTTGCAAAGTATTGAGAAGCTCGGAGCAACCAATCTTTAAGGTTCCCACAGGACGCTATCTGATGTAAAGTGTTGCTTTCTCTAAACCCACCCTCATGACAGTTTGCAAGGGAAGGAACACTGATTGACTTTTCTCTGTCTTCTTTTTCCCCCCTGATACTCCTTCCCCCTCCCCAGCTCTCTAACTCAGTTAAATGTGATTTTATAAAAATAAAAGGCCATATATAGCTTGTTTGATGAGCCAGGTAATCTTTTGATTATGTCCACACATGAAAAGAATACATGCACCTCCAACATGTTAAACAGTGCACACTGCTGGTGGCTTTTTGTAGGCACAAGAGCAGTTACTCTAGTTGGGCAGAGGCTTGATGTTGGACACTGTGTTTAAACAAGCAATGCATTTTAGGTTAAAAGGAGAACTTCCTATAAATGGACTCTTTTTGTTCCAAAGATGTCTCCCACACCAGGAGAGAAGCAGTCTTGGCCAAGGTACGTATCAAGTGTCTGATGGGCAGAAGTCTCATTATGCCCCCAAGCCCACAGGAGAATACAATAACGCCACAGAGTGGAAACGCTCAGTCCTGACCTTTTAAAAATAAAATTACTATGCTTGCATATTCATTGTTAGGAAGACAGATTAGACATTCATACCCCTGATTGTTAAAGGCACCAGTATCTGTGTATGTAAGTGAATGTTGTGGCTGGAACCTTAATTAAGCCATAGGTGATGTTTAATTTAGTGTGTGAAGTTTTGCATTCTGGTGAGAATCAGATCGCGCGATGGAGTAGGACTTGGCTTTGTTTGTTGTCCACAGTTTCCTGTCGCTTTCTGTTATCCTTTTCCCTGTGGACTGTGTTCCTCGCTGCCTTGCCTGTGAGATTGCTCTTCCCTAATAAGCTTAGCTGCAGGATCAGTGTGTTCTTTTTGGCATTTCCAAATGTTAAAATAGTGAAATTGTTAAATGTTACCGAGATGAAGCTTCTGGGGATGAAATCCTCTAGAAGAACCACGAAATTTGTGGCATATCACAGTTCATTCCCAAAGAAAACTCTGAATCGTTTTACCTATTTTTCTCAAGAAGGAAGCAGCTCCATTGATTCTCTTGATAAACGTTTAGTATGCAGTGCCAGCTTATTAATTACTAGAGCAAAGCCTGAGAAACTCCTTCAGAACAACCGTATGACATTCCTGTTTGCCTTGATTCAGAATTAACATTACCCACCAGAACACTCAGGCAGGCTCTTAGGTTGCCTTGCATGTCAGTCTTTCGAACCATAATTGAGATACTTTGCTTTGTAAAAGAATAAACTATTATGAAATGGAACTTATAATAGCAGTTTAGGGTTCACCACACTTACCAAATGTTTCTTTCTGGAGAACTGTTGGCCTAATAAAGAAAAGGGTTATTATCCCATAAGTGCCTATCCAGGAATGCTGCAACAACATAAATAAATAAATAAAAAGAAACAAATTGAGTTTGGAAATACCTAACAACACATAATTCGTAAAATGAGATTTAGTTGTAGCTTCTTGAATTTGGTTAGGAAGACGAAGCCTGTCCTTCAGGTTGCTGCTGTTATTCTTGGAGTAATTATGTTAGCTCAGTTGCATGAAGAACCCAGATGAGAGCTTGCCTTCCCTGCTAGAAAGGAGGCCATGTCTCCCCCTGTGTAAGTCTGTCTCTTGTATTTCTGTATTCATAATTTTCTAATTGAACTGACAAATAGAGTAAAACCAGCCTTTGGGTTTAAATTATTTATAATCTTGCTTTTGACTATGAACCTGGACCCAACATGGTTTGAAAAACTGTCTGTCCTAGGGCCAGATTTATGCATGGAATATCTGTGTTTCTAGAAATAGCCACTTCTGCTATTTTTTTTTTTTACTTTCTTATTAACTAAAAGATTGGTAGAGAACCTAAAGAATACAAAGATATAAAAATTACATATTTTGTATAGGCAAAAGTTTAGCTTCCCATATTCCCACTCCTGAGTCTTCAGTTCTTTTCTAATTCAATTCTAATAAAAAATGCTAACTTTGAATTACAACAACATGAATGCTATTTTGAGGGAGTTATGGGCTCAACACTTTGCCACTAAATTTCTGTTTAATTTTTTGATAGTCATTCAATTCACTTATCTGTGTAATCTTAGGTTAGATTGAATTTATCTTATAGAGCAACTCAAGTTTTTTTCAAATACTTTCTAGACTGAAAGAACCTAAAATATTATTCAGAGTATCTATATATTTATCGAACTATATATGACATAATTTAAACAACCAATTATCTAAGCACACAGGCAGGAGCAAACTTTATATAGATGTGGATCAAGAAGAAAAATTTAGATACATTGACTTTTTACATTTTTGAACAAATTATTCTGATTTTACATAAATACTACAAATTTGGGGAAATCTCCAACTCCAAAATATACAGATGGGTATTGAAGACTCAAGCAAAAGGAAATATTCACCTTTCATCAAAACAAGGCTGTTCTTGTTTTCCAGGATAGGTGGGAATTCGTTCCAGGCCCATGTGTTCTAAGAATCTTGTAAATATGCCAGACTGAGCATCACCACATCTGATTATAATTTTATCACAGACACTGATGGGCTGAAGACAGCTCTCACCCATCTTGCAAACTGTTTATTAGTTTTAGGAATTAAGACGGTACCAGTCAGAAAATATAGAAGACTATTACCATATCACAGAACAGATATTAAGATACATTTGTTTTTGAATATTATAATGTTGTCACGAGGAAGTTAAAGCTATTCTTGCCCTTATTCGAATGATTTGACATTAAATGAACTTCTGCATCAAACTTTACCACATGGATAATAGGTCAAGAATAATAGGTCAAAGTCATTACATAAAGTAGTCAGGGTGATTACCTCTAGTTCTTAACATAAAATATTTACTAAAAATCTTTCCTGAGTCATATTTCTTCACTGCACAGGATGCCTCATGGTGAAATAAAGTAATTCTAAGAATTTTTCTAGGACAGTCAGTTGCATGTACAAAGATATTCTTGTTCTAATTTTATTGATATTTGAAGTATTAGCATGTAGATTACTAATAAATAATACGGAGACAACCTGTGATTTGAAAGTGTCACCTGGAGGGGCTAATTTAATAATCAGTACCCATGGAATTCTTGAGGGTTATAGTTGAGCTTCATTAGGTTTTGAGGGAAAAATCTTTTGTTCCCCAAACCTGAGCCAGTGGGCCTGGCAGAGTCAGTCACAGTTGTTCTAGAAATGCTATGAATTCTGTTTTGGCCTTGGCTGGAGAAATTTTCACACCTGTACTTTGGCAAAGCTTTCAAAGTTTTGCTGTCTTTATTTTCTTTTGTTTCTGAGAAGTAAGTTGAGATTGAAATCTTTTTCTTTTTTTTTCTTTTTTTTTTGGTAGCCAACTGTATTTTTCAATCATTGTGTTACTACTCTATTTGTTTGTTTGTTCGTTTTGTTTGTTCAGCTTGCAGTACTGGAGAATTGAACTCAGAGACCTCATGCTGAGCTACATGGCCAGCCCATTTTCTTAAACTTTTATTTTGAGGCAGGGTCTCTCACTAAGATGCTAAATTGCTTGGGCCAGTTTCAAACTTCCAGTCTTTTGGCCTCTCCTCCCAGAGTGTTGGGATTACAGGTCTTCACCAGCAGGCCCAGCTATTTTCTATGTTTTCAAGTAAGTTTTCTGAAATAGATTTTGCATTTTTGGAATGCACGAAGGATCTAAGTTCTCTTTTTTCTAACCAAGATGATCAATACTTTTTCTTAAATGTACAATATTTTGTTTGTTAGTGCCTTAGTTTTACTTTATTATTTGGATTCTTTATTGTTTAGAGTTTTGGTTTGTTGAGTTGAGATTTGAGATCTTTGGCTTGATTTTGCACTACTATTTTCAAGTCTGAATAGCATTTTTAATTTTTTTTTAACTTCTGGAGAGAAAGTGCAATATAGTTCCCTAACTTTGATAATGTAATATCTATTTTTTTCCTACTAGCAAATTCCATGCTAATGCTTTTTAAAGAAAAGCAGAGGCATTTTTCAAAGATGTGCCAGGCAATCTGTTGTGGTGGTTTAATATACTGACAAATGCTTTCACAAACTGCATATGTCCATAGTATATTTAAATATAATTAAAATACAATATAATTAGGAAATCAAAATTTTAAAGTTTTTGTTTAAATAGGAGGGTCTTCATCTTTCCTTCACCATTCCTTCATTCATTCTTTTAAATCCAATCTTTAGAAAATAAAATTATAATTAATATGAGTTCTGCAATTTGAGTTAAGCTATAAGGAGTGGTGCCTTCAAACTATTGATAAATTCTAGTATTTTTTTAAACTAAAAACTTGTATTAAATAAATCTCTACCTCTGTGGAGGTTTTTTATCAGATAATTTCACAACACTGATTATTATAACAAGTAAATCAGTATCATCGATCTCCAAATCTATTACATTAGTAGTATGCCTTTGCCATTAATATTTGGTATTAATTTTAAAATCAAATTCATTTATTTGCTATTAAAAGGAATACATTTGATGCTACTATGATCTGAATAGTTTGGTTTATTCCATAGTGGCTGGGTAAGTAGACCAAATCGTCAACTCATCTTTGTGTGTTGCTTCTAGAATTTTCTCTACCTTTCAATTGGTGAGCAAGTGTGTAAGGAGAAAGAAAAAAAGGAAAAGTAGATAATTGAACATATAAATTAACCAAAAGATTATCCAAAGAATTCTGTATCTCTGTATATGTGGGAATTGGACTTCAGAAGATAGAAACTACTTTTAGAAATGCCATCTAACTTCTATAAAAAAAGGAGGAAGCATTTGTGAGAGTTTTGTTCTGAGCTAAGTTAACTATATGTCATCTGTGAACCATTTTTATTTATGAAATGATTAGAGTAAGAACAAAGTGCTTTGGGGCATATTTTCATAGAAGTTTTAAGCAGTTTTAAATGACACTGACCAATTAGGAACAGTGCAAATTGTGTAATAACCAAAATAGTTTTGTAAGAGTTTGCAGTGAATCCATATTACCTGAAAATACTGCAAATTTTCAATTTATGGGCTCATTTCTTGTGATAGTTCATGGTTTGGGGGTAAAGAACAACTGAAACCTATGTTCCTAGCTTGAGAAAATAAGCTGAGATGTTAATTACTTTTACTTTTTTCCTGTTCTTTTTTTTTTTTAAATGTTAAACCGTCATGAGCTCTTTCCCAGTGGTATTGAACAAACATCGTCTAGCAGTCCTGTAAAGCTTTGCATAGACTTTGTAAATAGAATCAGGAGGAAATGGTGTAGGGTTTCTTAATTTATGTGTGTGTGCTGTGTCAGTCTGCGTTACATCTTGAAGGTACCTTCCTTCCGTTGCTGGACAAAATACACGACAATACATTTCCTGAAAGAGTCTAGAGAAACTAACTTATAGACTGAAAAACTTTGAGAAGTTTCCCACTCCTTAACCTATTTTCAGGCTAGACATTTTCTTCTATTTCAGTCAAGCAGGTATACCCTAGGCTTGAAGATCTCCTGTGGGAGGCCACTTTACCGTGAACAGGCTTCCTTAGCAATTCATTTTAATGATCTCAATACCTATACTTAGAGAATACACTATTTTTTTCTATCTAGTCCCAGTTCTTCTTAAGGACTAATTCTAACCCCATCCCAGTCTCTCCTAGTGTTTTTTCTGGGTCTACATAATCTTTAAAGAGTTGTTCTTAGACCTCAGGATAGGTCGGAATCTTCTGGAATCCTTGTTAAGAATGCAGATGTGTCTCAACACTAGTATTTCTGATTCCATAGATCTGAGCAGGAGCTTGCAGTGTGTTTTTCTCGTATGTTCCTTGATGATATTGGTATTTCCAGTTCCCGGATCCTCAGGGAGCATACGAGAAATGCCGCTGCCCGGGAGACTACCTTTTGAGAGCTACTGACCTCTAGACCAACCCGCATGCACTTACCACTATGTGACTTCTGTTTTCTGAAAGCTACACTAGAATTCCCAGCCCATTTGCACCCATCCCGTTTCGTAGTTATTTTTTTTCATGTCATTCTTTCTGAGTACTTTCAGTTCCAGCTCTGTTCAGAATCTCATAATTGTACCACACAACCCCAAGAAGAGTTCGACCTTGAATGAGTACAAAAGAGCTACTTCATTGTTCCAGGGGCATAACAATTCTGAGCTTGCATCCAATTTGCATGCTTACTTCCAAGCCACGACTCTTTCCAAAGTATATTTTGCATTGTTACTGAACTCCAGTACTTCCATTTCTGTATGTATATAATTTTCTGCATCTTGAAGGAATATTTTTCTGTTTATGTCTTGCATTGTTGGTTTACACTGAACGTTTTCTAAATGTCTCGACTAAAACAGGTGACACATCCAAACCTAGTTATAAAAATAATGTTTTGGGAAAATCTGGATTTGAAGCAATAGTTAAAATGTGTGTTAATCTAGGAGAGAAACACAGGAAGGAAATCAATTAGTTAGAAAGCCACTGTGAATAAATATTTAAGCCAATATTCGCTTTTCACAAAATATTTCATTTTAGTCTGCCTAGTAATAGAAAAAAGTCTTCCATTGTTTTCATCACAGAATTATGGCCTGGGGACTTCCTATTTGGAAATTGGAAGGCCAGATTTTTCATGAAATAGAAATGAGTTGAGTTTGTTATTGGAATTGATTTGGGCTCAAGAGACCTCCCCTCTTGCTTTCAGTGTCTCTTGGCATGAGCACATTTGTTTCCAGTAGAACTTCTTTTCTTTACTCATTCTTAATTACTTTCTTGAGGCAGAATTCCAAATATTCACAATTAATTCTTATCAATCTATTAAATTTTCTCGATGCCCCTTTGCCTCAGAGAAGTAATTAGAAATTTAGTTTTGTGGGCAGTCATAATAACACATTTTAGCCCTCGATGACATATTTTCTTATTTATATTTTAATTAATTCAGTTGTAAAATTCATAAAATGTTGTAGCCGGAGTGGAGGTTGCTCAACCAAAGCGAGAAACTGTGTCCAGTAAATAGAATAACAAATTGATTCCTGAGGGCTTATAAAAGCCACTCCATCTAGTGGTTGAATTTTTTGAAAACACTTGCAAATGGAGAAACCCATTTGGGAAAGATCAATGTACAATGTGCATTTGGGGAAGGAAAAGTCTATTGTAATAGTAATTTCATGTATCGTCTTTAAAAGTCTATCAACAGTGTGTAGGTAGGATTCACTCAAAGTCGTGCATGTTAAAAATATCTCTTTATATGTCCTACTAATGTGGCTCATCATAGTGGACCATAATACACACCAGGATGAGAAAGGACCAGCATACTAAGTAAACACCTGGCTTTGTCCATATCTTCTTATTTGCTATCAATACAGCTTTTATTTGATACTGAGAGAAAAGATAATGGGGGATGTCACTGTTGATACATATCATGTAATCTTGGCATTTGCACATCTTTTCAATTCATGTTTGTAATGAGACCAAGACTCAGGTGTAATCCCCTAATCATCTGGCTTGATGCCAACGAAAACTATCCACACTTAAAAGCCATTTTGTTAAGTTATATCTGCCGTGTTGCTGACTCATGTCGGTATTCATTTAGTGGACAAAATACCTACTAGATGCCAGGCATTGTGCCAGGCAGAGGACCTGGAGGACCCTATAAAGTAGAACCCAATTCTCAAATCGGTCATGTTCTTGAGGGTGTAGACACTAGAGAGACTATGAAAAAATGGCTCTGCTAGCTCTACTGGGGAAAATTCTCATAGAATTGTACTCTTTGATGATTAAAATACTACATTAAAAGTTTTCATATGCTATTGTTTCATCTGTGGGAGAGGGTGGGCAGATGTGCAGGCATTATATGAAGAGGTAGGGTAGAATGGAGACTCATTTCCCTTGAATCCACTTAATCAGCCCACACAGGTTTGAAACATGGAGGTAGTTCACAGAATATTATAGAAAATGTTTGTGGCTTTGAAAGCCATATATAGTTCTAGGAAAAAAGTTCATGCCCCGCCAAGATGCACTAACAGAGCATATGGACACCTATACCTTTGCCCATCAAACCTATTGCTATTGGGCACCAGGAGACTAACAATTGCTGATTTGTGGAAACCCAGTTAAGCTTTGCATAGTGTATCTGTCTCAATTCCAGCCAAAACCTTAGGAACTGGCCTCAGAAAATCTTCCCTGTTCGTGGTGGGAACCTCAGTGATTCCAAGTGAGTCAGAATTTCTCCATATGGGGAGTGGAGGTTTCCAGCTTTTGCTTCCTATCAGCCACCACGTTTCATCGGACTGAAGAAGGCACCCTCTTCCTGTCTCACAGGTTTTTGGGAAAGGTGTCATTACCATCCTCGATCCTTGGGGTTGCCCCTCCACTTGGACCACCTTAGCCAAAGCATTTTTACTTCTATGTGTCTCAGTTTTCATGTGAGCAGAATGGGGATTATAATAACAGCTACTTCACATAAATATTAAAGAAAATCATATAGATGCTTAGTGTGATGCCGGGAACTTAATAAGCATTCAGATGTTTCTTAGATGAAAATATTTGAGGACTGAGATTTTCTCTATTGTGTGTTAATTCACCTGCATCTCAGGTTTCAAGCTGGAGAAACAAGGCCTTTAGTTGTGTGTAATTTGTATGCTCATGGTTCAAAGTGAAAAATACTCTTTTGTTAATCGATGACCAGAGATGAAACTGAACATTGTGTTGCTCAGTTACCCACCACATGCTGGTACCTATTGCTGTGGAGTCCTCAATAATGAATTACAAGGATAAGAGCCTGTTTACTGGGATCTAACTAGTTCATGGTTCAGAGTAATTTTGGACCATAATTTCCTTTCTACTTTTAACCTTATTAAAAGTATTCCTTTCTGACTTTAATGATGAAACTGCATATGCAAGATAAAGAGTCTTACAGAGTACTTTGTATATGGATCACGGCTTTCATTGAATGAGGGCTTTGTACTTTCTTGGTTAGGGGAGTATTGCTTCC
This sequence comes from Ctenodactylus gundi, assembly GCA_004027205.1. Taxonomy (NCBI): domain Eukaryota; kingdom Metazoa; phylum Chordata; class Mammalia; order Rodentia; family Ctenodactylidae; genus Ctenodactylus; species Ctenodactylus gundi. Next base: position 173,049 of record PVKB01000701.1, read on the forward strand.
ATAATTACTGTCTTTATAATCTATGTGGAAAAAGTATCTCCAGGAGAAGAAACAAGGCACTTAGCCAGCAGAAATATCTAAACAGTAGAACAAAATTAAATGGTAAATGTAATTTGTTGCACAAATCAGCAAATAATTAATTCATATCATTAACTCACCTTTGTGAATCTTGTAACATCATCACCAGACAGTTCCTAAGCCTATGTAATTTCAAGGAATCCTTTGCGTGAGCCCTGAAATTAAGTTTTTGCAAGCATTGAAATATTCAGTAATAAGGCATATTTCACATTAAATTTGAAAAGAAGGCCTTGTAAATGTTTTACTGTCTTTAGTTTCTGTTAATTGATATATTTTTACAAGAAGCCGTGTATTTCCATTGGCAGTAAAGCACAGGCCAAAGAAAATAGCACATTTTAAAACTTTCTTTTGTTACAAAATATATGAAGAGCTGACGCTATGAGAGTCAACCAAGCATTGCCAGCATAATGGAATTTTCTTTCATATATAGGAAAAGAAGCTGATATTAATACAAGAAAGAAGTATTATAAATTTTTGCCTGAATTATCAGGATCATTAAACCAATTCTTTATATTGCTTTGCCATACAGGGAACAGTTAAAAAAAGACAAAACTAGCTTAATAATACCAAAATGTTTATGATTAGGAAGGATTTTGGAAAGACTCCTTGCCCAATCCACTGACACCGAAGTGTCACTCATCGCTTTATGATGCTAGACTGTGAGACTGGCCATATCTGTTGAAGACATGACTTAGACATAATGTAGTTATGAATGTCAACCAAAAATTTCTCTAATAACTTTGGGGAAACACATTAGCAAGATATTTGACTTGATCAAATTAGTAGGAACCAGACTTGTTCTCAGAAATGAATGGAAAATAACAGATCTGTCCAGTGGGACCTTCATGCTCTCAAGCCCTTCCTAAGGCTCTGTAATAAAGCAGTCAAGCAGAGTGTGGAATCAATCCAGGAGAGAAAACAGGAGGGTTAAGTGAGGACCTGGAACTCCTGCTTTGATACCCTGGACTCAGTCAGTTCAGACACCTGAAGTTGGCATTATCTCCTTACAGTATTTAACAACTTCGGCTACTAGACAAGGAGCAGGGTCAGAATATGATCTGTCCCTATCCCGGGAGCACTGGTCCTTCCATTTCTTCTAGAAAGTTTCTGACTTTCCTGGAAATCACATCCTGCAGGGAGCAAATACCAGCCTACCATCTATTTCCTAGAGATTCGACACTGGTTAGAACTACAAGGGTTTTGACTCCAGATGCAACAGTAATAGATACCTAAATAGTGAAATGTTCCTCTAAAATAGAAATTGCAGGAGGACAGTGGAGATTAAAGTAACGGTGCTTAAATTATAGTGACATAGAATTGGCTGTATCTGAGGTCTTATTTTCAAAATTTTCTTCATGCTCTGCTTAACCAGAAACATAGATGTTAATGGCTGTATAGTTTCGAATCTGGACAAACATATTTGTAAAAACCCTCTCTATTGCTGCCATATCCATAAAAATGTTTTGATGATACCAGAGCCTGATGATATGCTTTTTTTTTTTTCCTGGATGAAGAAGGTGCGAGTATATAGGGATAGACAAAAACAACAGGTGATATTATTCTATAATGGAAGTATGTTTTCTAAAATAATAGACTCAACACATTAAAATGTATTTACTGGTATACAATAAAGGCATGATTTCCAGCTCATATAGTTAGAATATGAGATATATTTTTAAAAGCAAAATTTCAGGAAAATCTCCTTATGTCATCCAATCATTCTTTTGCTATAACTGTAATAAAAAGAACCCAACTACTTTTTTTAATAGGTACATCTACACATCTTGCTAGAAACTTCCAATTATGATTTCCCCAGTAGCAAACAAAAACAAAATTAATGGCAGCTACATCCCCCAATGCCTAAGCTGTATTACTAATGAACTCTCAAAGAAAACTCTCAATGCAAAAAATAATAAGATGGAAATTACTGTAATAATCTAAATGTTGAAATAAAGGAAGAATTACCAAAATACAGAGAACAGTTTTCCTGCCATGATCCCATTAACTGCTGAAATAGCCTGTGCACAGTGGTGCTTTGACATTACTAAGCTCCTTTAACTGCACAGAATCCATGTTTATTTTTTTAAATTGTATTCTTTAATTAAAGTTGGCTTATATTGGACCGAAATTACTCTCTATCTCATAACCACACCACGCCTTTGCTTAAATTTTAACAAGCTTGTTTATTGTGATCAAAGTACTTGGTTACATTAAAATGGGAAATTGTGCCACATATGGGGTGATCTTACGATGGATTACATCACAGAACACATTTTTGCAGGACTAAGATAAAGTCGGTGATCTTCGTCTTCCCTGAAGGAGCTCCATAGCTCTCCCAAATATTGGCTAAAATATTAATCCTTGGGCCATGCCAGTAGCCAGATTTACCTAGTTGGGCTAGAGTAGGAAATAATGATTTATCAGGAAGCCGTGTTAATTACTATTGGCAACGCGCCCGTATTTACATTTTAAGAGCCTAAGATTTGAATGTAAGATGCAAAATGGCTTTAATCTAGTTACTGTTAATCCTTAAAACAGCACAGAAGTCTAAAATAGAGATAGTGGAGTCTGAGAAAACTGGATTCATCTGTAAACCCTCAATCTTCTGAATAATTTACTTATTATCAAATGGTCTCCACTTTGCCTGTGAAATGGGGGCTATAAATAGCCTTACCACTGACAATGATGGAATGTATGTGTGGTTTCTCACATGCCTGACTCTCCTGGACAGTCATTAAATGTTCCTCCCTTACCATGGATGGATATTCTCCTTGCTTCATGCTTGGTGATGAGACAAAAATAAAACTGAACAAGTAGCCTATTATCTCATTAAGATGATTCATATTCCTGAGGTATACTTAGTACATCTCCTATTATAATACTGAAGATATATATTGACATGTAATCAATATTTAATATATGGCAAAGAATCATGTGTATTAAGTAATTATAGTAATTAATATTTATTGAAATATTTCCCCCATTTTATTGATTTATGTATGTGCATACATAATGTTTACATTGAACTTGAGTATTTGGGGCACATATATATCATGTCAAAATTACAAACCCATCCCCCTCTCCTTTTGACCCCCCTACACCCTCCCCCTCCTGTCTAGTTCCATCTTTTATGCCAGGCACTCTGCTGAAAGCTGTATCTGCCTTTGTTTTCATTCAGTTTTCAGGACAATTTTGTGACTTACGTGTCATTATCATCCCCCCTTGACAGATGAAATATTGAACTTGGAAAGAGCAGGAATATGGTCTGACACTAATATGGGTCTGCTAACTCCCAAGGCAAGGTTCTCTGCATTGGCTGGGGCTACAAACAGCTAGTAGGGATCAATAAGAGAGATAAGGAAGCTTGTCATATCCCTGTCTCATCATAGACTAACTATGCTTAGAGGAAAAGAGTGTATCACAACGGTTAAGCGCAAAAGCTGTACACCTGCGCTGTACAGCGTGGTAGCCGCTAACCACACGAAAGCTCTTGAAATCTGAGTAACATCTGGGTTCAGTTCCAATTCTACCGCCTATTAGGTGTGCTTATGGCAAATTACCCTCTTCGTGACTTTCACCTAAAAATGGGGATAATGACATGACTTCATAGGGCTCTTGCAAAATTAAGCAAATGGATACATGTAAAAAAACCTCAGAGCACCCACCTTCCCATAACAAAGCTCTCTACGTATGCATAAAACAAGAAAATCAGCCAGATGTAAGTGGTACGCCTGATTGTAGAGTCCCCGGAGGAGGAGGCAGCACAGTAAGTCCAAGGTAAGAGCTTAGGTGATTGAAAAGATTACTCACAATACATAAAAACAGGGGGAAAGGGATGTGGTTGGAGTTAATACATTGCAGCATTTAAAAAAACAAACAAACAAGGACATTTCCGGTCAGTAGGGAGTTGGCCACATTCATCTAACAGATCCTTATGGCAGTTGCTAAATGGGGAAGGAAATTTTATGTACTGACATGAGACTTTCTGCCTTGTGTATTAAGTAGAAAGCACGGTGCAGAACAGCACGTATAGGGGTCACTTTTCCCTAAGAAGAAAGTAAAAAAGAGGTAAATATATACAGGTACATGTATAGAAAGTCTCTAGAAGGATTAACAAAAAACTTAACTTTTAACTTCTAAGAGGAGAACTTGCACGACGAAGATGTAAGAAGGAGAGATGTTGAGTTTTCATTGTATGTCTTGTGTCCTGTTTGAATCCTACATCTTGTAAGTCTAATACAGTTATATAAAATCAAATTTCAAAATTAGTTTCTACCTGGAAAGTGTGAAGAGTTAGTTACTTGAGGGTAGATGACTGAAGAATGGAAGGTGGTGGCAGTGTTCCAGGAACTACATGATCTTGTTAAGTTCAGGTAAATGTTTCCGTGGGCACCCAGCTCACTCATATGCTTCCAGCTGGCAAATCACCTAAGAAACAAAATACACCATTCTGTTTGGAAAACTGCATTCTAGTTATAGAAACAAATATATAAACACATGATCAAATTATGTGATGAAACCTGTGGCAGAGAGATATAGTAGATGAACTATTCATGCCTGGTCAAAAACTAGTCAGATATGGAAATGGTATTGGCACAGGTTTGGAAAGATAAGTTGAACAAGCAGGGAGTTTGCAAATGAGTGTTAGACAGAGAAGGGGCACACAGTGGAGGAAATGCTATGGTGTATTCAAAGAACAGTTAAGTCATTTCCCAAGGCCAGGAAACTGTATGGATTTGAGGAAATGCTAGAACCAGGAAAGGAACAACACTCACACATACTGTGGCTTTTGTGTACCTGTGATTATGGATGAAAGCTTCCTTGTGTAAATACAGGTGTTTAACAAACAAATTCACAAAGCAAAGAAGAGTTGACTTCTGAGAAATAGCCCAGTGGTAGGGCTTGTCCTTGAAGAGGTGAAAAAGGATGAGACAGAGAGCTAAACAAGGAGCCTATGGGTACTTAGGAGCTGGCTGGAACCAGGCTGAGGTTGGGGATTCAGGAAAGAGATTTGATGAAGGAGTCAGGAGACACTTGGTTATTAACCAGCTTGGCTATTAACCATAGTTCTTCATTTTTATACTGTCAGCAACTACTGCTCCTGGCTGATGCCCTAGCTGGGCTGAGCCGGAAAGACTGTCGCCACTCACAGTGCCTCTGTGCTCTGTGCTTTTGGAACCTCAGCCTCCGGCCAGGGGCTTGACAGTTCCCACACACCTTGCTCTGTGATGATGGAAGGACTGTACACAGGACTGGCTTCAGATCCCAGACTGAAAACAAGCTCTAGTTCCTGAGCAGTGATGAAAGCCAACCATGGAGGGTCAAAGCCCTCAGCCTGGCAGCGTTTTCATGCTGTCATCATCGTGTAAAGGACTATCGAACCACGGAGTGGCTAGAGAAGCCACAGGGCCAAAGCCACGCTGTGTTTGCTGTTGGGTATGATGGTGTCAGTATTTTCTTTGCTTCTCTCTGACAATAGTTGCTTCTGTCACAAGGCTCATTCTTAAGTACATAGACTAGGTAATCATTACGTGGGCAGCTTCATTTATAATGCTGTACTTCACCTAAATGGAACATTTTTCTAGCACAGCTGAATTGGGCAACTCCTTAGGCTAGAAACCTTGATTCAAATAACATACTTATTTATTTCTCATGTTTGCAAGAATGCCTCCCCCAACTTGTGTAGAAAAAAAGCTTTTGGGACTCATATATATGCTGAGAATTATGCTAAATGCTATGAATTAAATACTAAGTTATAAGGTCCTCAATAAGGTCCTTTCTGGCAGGTGGGAGGAAGGAGCAGAACAGATGTAAGCATAAAAAACGTTGGAAAATTTAGTAAGTGCCATAATAGAACTCTATTTTATTATTCCAAGAGCACCAAAGAGGGTGCTTCATCTAAACATGAGAAATAGGCAGCCGGGGAAGTCGTGACATCAAGCTGACAGAGGTGAGTTGCCTAGGCAGAGAGGGAAAAGTATTTCGCCAGAAGTGTGTTAGCTGCAGCAGGAACAAAGGCGCTGAACTGAAAAGTATTGGTTTTGTGTATGTGTGTGTGTGAGTGTGTGTGTGTGTGTGTGTGTGTGTGTGTGCGCGCGCGCGCACGCGCAATTAGGGTCTATCTGGTGCGTCCATGTTTAAGGCTGGGGTGGTAAGAATTGAGCTAAAGAGATAGGCAGGACTAGGTATTGGAAATTTTTTTTACATGACTTCATTTTTACATGTGGAGGTAGGAGGTGGAGAGTTTTATGTCCTAGGATATGAAAAGCATCAGGATCCAGAGAAAGAGGGTCAGAATCTGAAAGGACTGACAATGGGTGAAACAGAGCCCAGAGAGAAACCCACCCCCACAAAAGAACCTTGTATAAGACTTTATGTATAAGACTTAAGGGCCTAGAGGTTGAAATATAAAAGCCACATGATCAACCACACATTTGTGAAGATTACACCAGCAGCTGTGTGGCAATGCTCAAAGTAGGAGCAGTGAAAAATGGAGAGGCTGGTCAGAAAGCAGGTTCCCTAATTCTGGAGAGTGATGATGGTGGTTTGGTCTTGGGAAGTGGAAAAATGTGAGAAGATGGCCCACGCTTTCCTATTTGTGTCTGTTCCAAATTCTTCTTTTAAAGTGGCATGTAAGTTAATGACCTAAGTTTTTTCTTTGACTATGTCCCCCTTGACGCACACTGTTACACCACATATTCCTAGTGCTCACTTCTTTTATGGAGAATCCTCCATTAGCCCCCTAGAGTGGAGAGGGATTCCTCTTGATACTGTCAGGACCCAAGTGATGGGTGCTACATGGATAATATATTAATAAATGAATGATTCAGGTATCAAGAAGCCCCAGAACTTTTTCATTCAATCCAAAATAATGGCTATCTCTCCTACCTCCAATATAGTATGTTATGTTTAGGGGCAACAAGGGACAATTAACAAACAAAATATCAGCTTTGTAATTATTTTAATTAGTATAGCTATAACTGTATATTTCTAATTTTTTTGCACACTAAAAGATGAATAGCCTGGTGCAGCGGCATATACCTGTAATCCCAATAACTCGGGAGCTGAGACAGGGAGGGCCACAAGTTCAAAGTCAGCCTTGGAAACTTACTAAGTGCTTGTCTCAAAAATAAATAAAAGTCTAGGTGATAGATGGATAGATAGATAAACTGCCACTTTTTAAGCAAATATATATATAAAGTGGTACGATTAGATTTCTGGCTGTTTATTGTGAAACAACATCAAATTGCCTAGATTATCACCAAAAATGCCTAATATTTGGTCCTCTTAATATTTATTTATTTTTTTCCCTATATCGTCACCTTGGAAAAGGTTGAACACCATCAGACCTCTCTCCCATCCGTAGTGCACTTGTGACACCACGTTGCTGGGGAGGATGCCGTCAGGAAACAGCTTCCACTGTCACCCTACCAAATGTTAAAGGTCTTGGTCTTCTGTAAGCCTCAGTGCAAGCTGGGCTTTTGTTAATTTGTTTTTGTTGTTGTTGTTGTTGGGGTGGGGTGTGGTTTAGTGCAGAAACCTTAGAAGTTCATCTCAGCCATAGCTTGGTCCAAGCTTCTCCTTCTCTGAATAAGGAAACTTACCACTTACCTGGCAGGGCAGATCTCCCATCGCGGCCTTGAGCCCAGTTCTCAGCACTCTTTCTCCTTACGGTTAGCACACAGACCATACACCTTAACCCTGATTCTACTCTGTCCTCCTCATCGGTTGTCTTATATGTTTATTCTTAACCTGTCTGACAAGGTGATTTTTCAGAACACGTATCAAGTGACGCATGGTTGGTCTCCCCAATTTCATTAACTCGGGAGTGGTGAGTGTGGTATAGTACAGGCCAAGTGTTACACTTTCCCTGTGAAATGTACCTTGTATCTGAGAAACATTTTGTTAAAGCTTGGCCTATTTGAGTGTGGAAGTCCAAGCAGGACTCCTGCCGATCTGAAGACCTTAAGTAATGAAAGAGTGCTATGTTTCTGTTCTATCCTTCACCTTTGGTGAACTCTCTTCTGACTGAGTGGCTGACTCATCGTGTTGACTGAATCTATGAAGAGTTGACCTGTGTCTGGAGATAGGAATGAAGAATCATAATGGTGCATATTTGCTATGTTTATAGTCTTCCTTTTACTTATCTGTCCTGGTTTTCTCACCATTTGGCTTATCTGTTTTTCCTCCTGTTAGGATCCCCTCCTGTGGTCTCTTTCTCAGTCATTTTGAGCCTGGCCGAACAGAAGACTGAGGTTATGAAGTCGATCCTAGATGGCCTTGCAGACACCACCTTCCGCACCATCACCACAGACCTCCTCTACGTGGGCTCGAATGACATCCAGTACGAAGACATCAAAAGTGACATGGCATCCAAATTAGGGTACTTCCCACAGAAATTCCCTTTAACTTCCTTCAGGGGCAGTCCCTTCCAGGAAAAGATGACTGCGGGGGACAATGCCCAGTTGGTGCCAGCAGACTCGGCAAACATCACAGAATTCTACAACAAGTCTCTGTCCTCCTACAAGGAGAATGAGGAGAACATCCAGTGTGGGGAGAACTTCATGGACATGGAGTGCTTCATGATTCTGAACCCCAGCCAGCAGCTGGCCATCGCCGTGCTGTCCCTCACACTGGGCACCTTCACGGTCCTGGAGAACCTGCTGGTGCTGTGTGTCATCCTCCACTCCCGCAGCCTCCGCTGCAGGCCTTCCTATCACTTCATCGGCAGCCTGGCGGTGGCAGACCTCCTCGGGAGTGTCATTTTTGTCTACAGCTTCGTTGACTTCCACGTGTTCCACCGCAAAGATAGCCCCAATGTGTTTCTGTTCAAACTGGGCGGGGTCACGGCCTCTTTCACGGCCTCTGTGGGCAGCCTGTTCCTGACAGCCATCGACAGGTATATATCTATTCACAGGCCCCTGGCCTATAAGAGGATCGTCACCAGGCCCAAGGCCGTGGTGGCCTTTTGCCTGATGTGGACCATAGCGATTGTAATAGCCGTGTTGCCTCTCCTGGGCTGGAACTGCAAGAAACTCCAGTCGGTTTGCTCAGACATTTTCCCGCTCATCGATGAAACCTACCTGATGTTCTGGATCGGGGTCACCAGCGTGCTGCTGCTGTTCATCGTGTACGCCTACATGTACATCCTCTGGAAGGCACACAGCCACGCAGTCCGCATGATTCAGCGCGGAACCCAGAAGAGCATCATTATTCACACCTCGGAGGACGGCAAGGTGCAGGTGACTCGGCCTGACCAGGCCCGCATGGACATCAGGCTGGCCAAGACCCTGGTCCTCATCCTGGTGGTTTTGATCATCTGCTGGGGCCCTCTGCTTGCGATCATGGTGTACGATGTGTTTGGGAAAATGAACAAGCTCATTAAGACGGTGTTTGCCTTCTGCAGTATGCTGTGCCTGCTGAACTCCACCGTGAACCCCATCATCTACGCTCTGCGGAGCAAGGACCTGCGGCACGCTTTCCGCAACATGTTCCCCTCATGTGAAGGCACCGCGCAGCCTCTGGATAACAGCATGGGGGACTCGGACTGCCTACACAAGCACGCGAACAACACAGCCAGCGTCCACAGGGCCGCAGAAAGCTGCATCAAGAGCACGGTCAAGATCGCCAAGGTGACCATGTCTGTGTCCACAGACACGTCCGCCGAGGCTCTGTGAGCCCGCTGCCTCCCTGGCAGCACAGGAAAAGAAATTCATTTTTTTTAAGCTCGAAATCTAGAAGAGTCTGTCGTCTCATCGGTTATATTTTTTTAAGTTTCTCATGCTCAGTGAAAAGGTGATTGTCACCGTGCTCATTTATCAGTTCGCTGACATTTCAATAGTTGAGGTACTCAACCTCCATCCACCGGGGGTTTATAGTGAAGAAAGCTGGTTGCTTAAGTGACCGAACAGTCCTTCGGAGTCTCGGCGAAATAGGAGGGAAACCTTTGGCTACACAATTTGAAGTCCAAGTACCCACAGAAAAATGCCATCAAATGCATAATGCCTTGTAACCGCAACTTCCATTCAAGTGTGACGTGTATTTGTCTGTAGTATCAGAGATGCCCATTTTTACAAGCTATAGTACTAACGTAGAGATATTTTGTAAAACGTGTGGTGTCCCGTGAGTTGTATACCAGTGTTTACTATGTGTTGTTCATATTTGTCTAGTTTAGCAAAACCGAAAGGTAGACTTTGATGGGAACAATGAAACACAGCAGTGCATTTATGCCAATGAGACCAGTTTTTAACAATATTATCCATGAGGTCATTTTGAAAACCTTAATATTTCTTCAAATATCTCTATTTAAATTCGAAATAACCACAAGGGTTTTTTTTTTTTTTTCTGTTAAAACAACAAGAAGAATTTGAAGACCATCCAAAGTATTGGGCAGAATTCATTGACATTTAAAAATTTGTTAGCCCTACTTTTTTATAGAAGGACATTTATTATCTTCTGCACAGTAGCTGTTCTGTTGGGTAATGGACTGCAGTCAGGATGGAAGAGAGAAAGCATATGGACTTTTTAAGGCTGACATCTCTGACGTTTTTAGTCATTAGCTATTACTGGACCTCTTAAGACAGCATGTGTCAATGTTAATGTATATTGTTATCACTGTGCAGTTGTTGTTTACTTAAAGAGTACTGCTTTCTTACATTCCAGGTTTAAGTAGATTTCATGCCTGGATGGCCAAACCATTGTCCTCATTTTTTTTAATTGAAAAGAAGTATTGTCAGGATCAGTATAGTTATATCATGTGTGAGCGTGATTATAAATGTATGTATGTGTGTGTTTTCTATCTTGTGTTACAGCAATGCCCTATAGTGAGGAAACTGTGACCAAGTGTAAACTGTATCACTTGCTGCACTCTTGCACATGAATTCAGTTTCTGAAATTGAGTTCTTCCAGAAATTTTGTAGATAAAAATTCTGACTATAAACCGTTCCAAAAATCTGCCTCCTGGAAGAGATTGAGATCCAGTATTGCTAAGTTGGTCATTAGGTGTTACATAAGACCAGTGTTAGCAGAGAAAACTCAATGGCAGATATTGAAGTACATGTTTGTATTTACAGTGTTGCGGGGAAATGAGTATTTTGGTTTCTGAGCACCTAGATCGATCGAGTTCGTGGAAATGTAACCATTAAAAGGAATGTGTTGTTAAAACCCTAAACAGTGACACTTTCCAGTTGTGTGTGTAGGTAGCTCGATCCCAGTTTTTGTAGCGCTATGCACATCATGCTGAAGCAGGGCTACCGTACCCAGGCCATGTGGCTAAGGCTGAATCAGCTAAAACTCAGCAGATTTTAGCTTCTATTTAAGGTAAGGCAGACAGTGAGGAGCTGGCACACTTGGGACTGAGGACTGGGTAACACAGCTCTTTCTGCGCTTTACCCAGATGCTTTGGTGGCAGCGCAGCCCCAGCTCTGCCTACGTAAGTTCAGGTGAAGGAATATGCCTCCCCTTTAGTCACCATGAGCCGAAGATAGTAAAGCACAAAGATGAGTATGGTTTGCTTTCTTCTGATGCCCCAGTCTCGCATTCTTTAGTAATGCCATGGGTGCTCAGACCTGGGCCCTTTCTAGTAGGAAAGGGGATTGCTTAAGAAGCCAATAAACTGGCAAATTTGACTTACAGCCTTTTCTCCTTATATGGAAAAGGCCTGGATCCTTCGGGGTCTTACAGCCGGCATAGCATGAAGGGAAATGGAGTACTAGCAGCTAATGTCTTGTGAGTCTTGCTCTTGCCACATCAAAGCAGTGCAGTGGGGCAGCTTATAGTCCACGTCGGCCTGTGGACCGAGCTGGGATACAGCTGCAGTCTCCCTGCTGGTTCCCTCTATTTACCATTTCTGGGTGTGCAGGTGAGGGCTTGGGAGGGTTGGAGAGATAACAAAATATCTTTAAGAAAGAAAATTATTGACAAAGCAGAACTCACCAGGTTTTAGCTTCTATTTAAGATCTGCCAGTCTTTAGCTCGGCTGGCATCATCCTGAATATTAATCCTCCTGTCTTCAAGTTCGTCAGGAAGTGCCAGCTCTCTTCCCCACGTATGAAGACCTGGTAGGGATAAAATTTTTATTATAGGTATAAAAATACCAGGATTCATTTTTGAAACTGTATTTGTGTGAATGCCATGTAGATTTTATAGTGTGTTATGCTTTCAAGATCTAAACTATATATATATAAATTTAAGGGACAATGGGGCTGACAGCACTAAACTTGGTGCTCACTGATATTCTAAGAAATATCTGTGAAATATCATCTATGTGTTATACCACTTTCATTTAAAAATGGTTAAAATTAGTTGAATTCATTTTGATACTTTCATATAATGTTTTAACCCAAGTGACTAAAATGTCCTCCCTAATGAATATAATCATTAGAATAACCATTCTTTAGCACCACTCATTAACTAGTCCCTTAATTAGCTACATTAATTTAAATATGATTTATATTTAAGCATGTATAAGCTCTGGTGACAGAGTTAGCTACTTTCCTCTGAGTATGACATACTTGTCCTGACCATGCATTTTGCCATTAGTCATCCTCAGAAAGCGCCAAATTTCGAGCCCACTGTTCTTCAGAATAATGATGATTCTGTCCTAGACTGACAGTTCCACGTTGACCGGTAAGGCTGCCTCCAGTTTCTCATTACATATTCAATATATGTATGAGAAATATGGATCTGGGAAACACTGTAGACATACGCCTACCACTGAAGGGATTCCCAAGCCTCTCTGGTGTTTTGAGTCAGATCTGTCTGCTGTTGTGTTAAGGAATTTGTGCTGCCTAAACCAACACTGTGGGAAATAGACCCAGCTGCCAGTTGAGAGTCAAGCCCTGGATGACTGGCACTCTAATTATTGTCCTGTTGATTGATTTCTGCCATTCCATCTCCATAAAAGAGACCTCCAATGTCATGTACCAAATTAGATTTTTCACACTTTAACTGTATATTTGTATGATATTTTAAAATCTCCTAAATGCTGGGCAATGGCTATTCACAATTGTCTTGCACTGGCCTTCTGATGAAATGTTGACAATTCCTGTTGTAATATAGACAAAACATTCTATCTACTGATTTGGGCTGAATGTATGTAAATAGGTTTAAAAAAAGTCAGACATTTAAGCAGTGGATTACAAATCAGTACTTTTCAGACAGGAGTGTGTCTTTACATTGCTGTGGCATCCTTATAGCTCTATTCATGTAAACTTACTGGACTAGGCCTTCTGCGGGTCAATGTCTCCAAGAAAGGAAACTTTTTCTTGTAGTGATCTGAAGTAAGACACCAGGTTATCTGGATTCTTATTTCTAGTGTTTCAAGTGGAAAACATAACTCTTTATTGTCTGTAAATCTAACATTATTACTTTTCCTCTTTAGAAGAATATTGTATTGTTAGATGTTTGTTGAACTGGTAACATCATTGCAACTGCTGTAATACCTTTGTTAGTAATCTGTATAATACTTTGTATACAAGTACTGGTAAGGTTGTTATTAAATGTAGCTTCAGTCATTAAATTATTATAGCAAAGTAGTGCTTCTGTAATATTTATGATGTATTAACCCCCCAGTACATTTTATTTCATTGATGTAATTTAACTGTTATTTATTCGAGAGGAAACATCTCATTGTGTCTATTGTCCAAGATTACCTGGAATTAAATAAAAATTCTAGATGATCATGAAGAACATAAAAGGCCTTTGAATTCTGACTTATTTCAGAGTCCGGTGGTAAAATACTAGGGATTTGTTTTCTGCAAGATTGTTGAACAACTAATTTATTCTCCCAAGAAGCATTTATAACTTTATTTAAAAATGAGGGACAGATTGGATTGATGTAGTTCTTTTTAACACAAAAATAAATGACAGTGTAAGCAGAAAACCATCATTCACACAATAAAGCAGAAATGGCTGTGGTGCATTTTTCAGGTGTTATTTCATTGAAGATTTTAATGAGTGTGCAATGCGTTAAGGCAAACCGAGTCACAGCTGTAAATTAAATTGAGATTTAGCAGACATAATAATCTATAGGGTTTATAAACAGATACTTTGAACCACAGAAAAGATAAGTGATTTTCATCATGGTTTGCAAAAACTCTTATTTCTATTTGAAAATAAGAATAAAAAGCATTATGAAGAAGTTTAAATAAACCCATCTGAAATAAAGCATCTCTGCAGTTAATTTTGAAAATAATAGTTAAGTTTTCAAACAATGAATTGGTGAATATTTGAAAATAGATTATCTTTGCTTTTAAATAATTCATCAAGCTGGGCTATTCTTTCTTTTTTAGTAAATACAATGGCTAGCTGCATAATCTGAATGTTTCTAACAAAAAGGAAGTGACGTGAATTCTTCTGTTTTATACTAGAGCTTCATAGGAGAAAGATACTTCTTTCTGTATTCTCTTATAGCATCTTCAAATCCACAAGCTCATCCCCCAATCCATATTGTTGCCATCTATATTGAAACATGTATTTAGAATAATGTAGGAACCAAAAATCAATGGAGACAGGCAGAAACTCCTCTATGTCTCCTGTGAATGACTGCAACTGAAAAAATTTCACGCTGTAGTACATTCTAAGATGGATTTTTGCTGTAATGAATGGATACATGTGAAAGTCTTGCTCCATATTGGATTATAGAAAGTGAACAATGCACATTATTGTTGTTCTTGGCCCCTGACCCTGTATGCTAATATGGGACATTTAGAAGGAACATGTCAGGCTAGCCCAGGAGGTGATAAAGTGCGGAATGGACAGGACTTGGAATGCCCTAGATATATGGGACATTGGGCTTCTAGTTTAACCACTAAGGTAATTCTGGGTGTGTTATCAGCCCATCATCGTGACAAAATACCCACGATAATTAACTTCAAAGGAAAAATGATTTAACTTTGGCTGTTGTTTCGAAGGTTTCATTTCTAGTTGTCTGGCTCTGTTGCTTTGGGCCTATGATGGCATAGTACCTCACAGCAGAAGCAGGTGACAAAGGGGGCCTGTTCAGCTCGTGACATCTGGGAAGCTAGTAGAGAAATACCAGAAGAGGCAGAGTCCCATAAGCCCCTTCACAGACATATGCACAGTGACCTACCTTCCTCCCACTAGACTCCACCTCCTAAAGTTCCACAACCTCCCAATAGTGCCACAGGCTGGGACCACACTTTCAACTTACGGTCTTTGGAGAATATTCAAGATACAATTATGACATGTGTAATGTTAAGTGATGTGTGCATGGAATTCTACTCTGCATAGTTCTTTGTGACATATCCAGATTAAAAAGGAAGGATAAGAAAGAACAGATGAATGAGAAGAGCAACTAAAATATTAAACTTACAGTTTTATGTTTTAAAAATGAGACACTAGGACTCCTTTAACTGCAGCACTCCATTCTCTTCTCTTAAAGATAGATTCTCAAATATTTGTTAGAATAAACAAGTAATTTTCTCTTGACACTGAAAATAGACGACTAATATAGCACTTTTGGTGGTTTTTTTGATGATGATATTACATACATCTTTAAGTAAGCCTGAACCACCTGAAAATGTTTTGCGCTTTCCTTGGCTGGTACACAATAATTTTGGCTTATCCTGGAATGATGACAAATGTTAAAGAGATCCAGATCTGACTGACAGAAGCAGCTATTCCCCCGGAAGGAACACTGAAGGAAGGACCCTTAGTCCTAGGAAATAGTCCTGGGTCATTCACTTTCTACCTGTTTGGACTTGGACCAGCCACAACCCCTAAGTGCATGTGGTTATCCATAAAGATGCCAGGCCTGAAAAAACTAGTAACATCAGGTGATGTTAGGAAATGTCTTAGAGTTATGGGATTTGGGAAAAGTGACACCAATGTAAAGTATTAGAACTAATTCATGTTCGAATTTTTCATTTTTCTTCTTCAGTTAATACCTGTATCAGTTCTTTAGCCAGTGATCAGGAATAAAGTAGCTATGGTCTCTTGTGTCTACAGAATGATAATCTTTGTGCCAACATGTTCCACACATTCCTATATCCTCCCAGCACTTCTGTGATTATATATGATTACACACACACACACACACACACACACACACACACACACACACACAATTAACTTGATATTATAGGTGAAAAAATGAAACAAGTGAGGTACAGTGAAAACCCAGGTTTTTCTTCTCCAAAAGCCCATGTTATTTCTAGTAACCATGATTCCAGCATTTCATTCATCCTCATTTAAAGCTACAACTATTAACTGAAAAATTCCCTTGTGTGAGCAAATGCAAAGGTGAAAACACCTCCTCTGTAAGCCAGCATGCCTAGTAAAAACAATGTCAAAATATCCAGTATTTTATTTTATACACATTTCTATACATGTAGAATCAAACGGGTCAAGATATTCTGCCCAAGTTCACACTTGATAGTCGTTAGTAAGTTGCATCTCTTGTTACCCTGGTCTTTGGGCTCTGAATTTTGGATCTTCCTGTCACTCACATGACAAGTGAGCATGCAGTTCATGTTTATAGCCAAATAATGACATTTTCCTCCTTGATTTTCCAGATTGCAGCGATTAAAAAACTTTATCAGATCCATTCTGGGTGTCAAAATAAATTAAATTTGTGTTCTTTATTATGTGCCTGGTATAAATCATCACTCAGAGGGGGAGTTTGATTTATTTTATACCCAAAGCAGGGCACATGCATCCCTGATCCTACCTATGGTATCTGTTTTTCTGGAATTTTGGTCACTTCCTATAGGAATGTTCACTTCAATTTACTTCAGTGAAGGAAAAGCTCACCTTTTATCTTTTTCTTAAATTTTCCGTATCATCAGGTATCTTTGAAGACAATACTCTACTAGCCAATGCAATGTAACTTGTTAAAATTGTAAAACACATTTAGCAAATTAGGTCTATCTTTTATTTGGCACTGATAGCAATGGCCAGTATTTATCTCGTTTTTTTCTAGGATGCAGCATCTCATTGAATCCTTTTGACCACTTGGAAACATTATTACCACCATTCGACAGCTAACTGCCCAAGGCCACACAACCAGGGAGTAGTATAGCTTGGATTGCTTTTAGCTGAGATCACTGAGTTGCTGAGTTGAGACCCGTAAGCCAATTTTCATTTAGTGAACTCAACTGTGCATTTATTCTGCCTAATTCAAGCAACGTTTATTGAGTATCTACTTAAGCTCTAATAAAAGAATGTGGATACTTTAAACTGATTATCCCAATGCAGTACATCTATGCTGAAATAGAGAGGGCTGTGGGAGACCAGAAAGGGCACAAATAATTCGCTCAGGAAGAACAGGTGACACTTGAGCAGAGTATTGAGGACAAAGTAGATATTCTCTTGAAAAAGAAGGGAAAGGGACGAGAGAAGAGCCGAGAGGGACAAAAGATGGTTGGGACACGTCTGGTGAATGTTGCACAGTCTCACATGGCTAGGACATGGTACAGGGAAGAACAGGATGAGGGCCAGCGGCCAGATCACCAAGCATCATAGATGCCAGCTAGATTCATTGTTTTGGGTGTATCTGCACTGTAATTCACAGAAGTGTGAGCAGGCTCATAGTGTTAGCCACAAAGGACAAAGTGTGGAAAGGCTTTTCCTAGCTGTGCTAGTTCAAAGATATCTTTATAAAGCATTATATACACATAGAGAGGTATCACTTCCTGCTTGGCCCAAAAGAGCACCCAGGGGTGGGAGTAAGGGTTCCATATCCTATTTCCTCATTAGCTGTCCACATCTTTTTCCTCCTGATGACATTATTGTCACCGAAAGAAAGGACATTATTCACTTGGAACAGAGGGACATCAATTAGCTCCCCAAACAGAGCAGTCATCAGTCACAAAACGTTCTTGGTCATTATTCACCTGGGCTGGGGCAAACCCTCTGATCTCAGGATGACAGGGACCTTATTGAACAGCAGCCTTTGGGGCTTCCAGACCTCTGCCCTTCTGCTTGCTTTGTAAATAAGATTATTGCTGCTGCTACTGCCTGGCTTGCCCAAAGGGGTGCAGAAACCCTTTAGGGAACAAATAGATAAGGACTATGGGGAGAATCTTTGAAAACTGCCCAAAGCAACACAACCCCACACTGACCCAAATGTAGCTGTGCTATTCATATTGAATACACAGATTGCTTTTCAATTAGGAGTTTAGGCTTCCAACGGAAGGGAAAAAAACTGAAGATATCTTTGAATGATGCCATGAAGAGGTAAGACTCTAAAATCTACTGGTATTATTACCTGTTTTCTAAATTGATAGCATATGCCATAGTTTTTGCAAAGATTTCATCACACATGTATTTCCAAAATTTGTGTAAATCTTGTGTCTGAGAGAGTTTTGCCTTATGTTTTGGCAGATTTTTTGACTTGTACTTGCAAATCTGACATTAATTTTTCTGGCTCCTGCTTCTTTCGCAATCCTGGCTATTCTAGACAGGGACAACGAAGCCTTAGCCACTCTACTCAGCCTCTGATTGCCTGTCTTGTTAAATCTCAATCCTTCTAACCTGGGAGGTTATGAGCAATTTGTCTTAACCTGTCATCCAACGTGAATATTTCCCAGTGTTAATCCCTTCCCATTGATTTAGGGAGTCAGAGATGCAAAGCCTTGAAAAACGTATTTCATTTCACAACACGGGGACAACTACGTGTTTCATCATTATTTGCCTAAATTAGGCAAATCCAAATATTCCTAGAAATAGGTCACTCTCACTGCAAAATGCCAGCATCTCTTTGGAGCAGCCTTTTGACAGAGATGTGCGTAATGGAATATTTTGACTGTTGCCGTAACTATGGTTCCACTAAGATATTAGCACGAGTCGCCCCCCTCCCCACGCCCCGGCCCTCTAAGAAGATGAGTAATGCATGACTGTACTCTTCCCACAAGCCCAGTGTGACAGCCATTAAAGTGTCCCGGTGGAAGAAGAAAAGCAGAGTCCATTCATGAAGGGAGGAACGTTGGATGTATTCTTTAGCCCCGTCTTTTCCCCAAAGCGTACAAGGAGTTCTTCGTTCTAATCGCATTACGTCCAAGCAGAGAGAAATAGGAAAAGAAACATCGATTTTTAAAAACCGATTATGAAAATAAATTCTTTAACAAGATGGCCTCAGGAGATGCCTGAAGTAGAACAGGAAGCTTCTGGAGGTTTCTTATGCATGCTAGCCGACCACCTTGGTGCCCCAGATGTGGTTTTCACCACTGGAATTGGTTTCTGTGGCTGTGCCCTTCTCACGGTTTCTTCCCTGGAGGCTCCTAGCCTGCACAGGCCTATGCAAAACCTTTAGGGACACCCCAAAGAGCCTCCAGATCGGCCTGTGCGGGTGATTTGGTATATGCAGGAGAGGTAATCACGAACTAAAATGTGACTGCTTATCTTTGATGCAAAGATGAGAAGTAGTAGCAGGAGAAGAGTTGTATACCAAAGAACTCGGTGACTAGGCTCAGTGCCATTATTCTGTGGTTGTCATCTCTGACAGTAAATAGTACAAACTAATATAAAAAGCAAGCTCTTTTCCATTGTGTCTAGGGCTAGAATATTTGGAATATACCTAGTGGATGGCAGGCAGTGAGCCAAGAAAAATTCAAATGGTAGGCAAAGGCAGATTTACTATGCTTTAAACACGTTTTTCTTTTTCGAAAATCTGGCTTATTTTTTTATGGCACTATATGTTTGTGCTGGAACTCTGAAGCTGTCTGCACAAATGACAGCAAAGACACAGCAATCGTCTGGAAATGGGGGCCAACCACATTAGCTTTAGGTAAGAAACAGGCAAGCAAAGATAAGGCATGAACCGAAAGGGGCGTGAAAGGTACACATAAAAACAAACTTCTTTTGACTCATCAGGGCTAAAAGAAAATTCTTTGGGCAAGTGATTAAAGTATTCGCAAAGATATCAGACACAGAAATCTAAAAACAAACAGGCCATTCTTACCCACATATCATCAATACAATAATGGAGAGATTAAACATAACACCAAGCAGACACTCCCAAGCCTGACTGTATGAACTCAGCCCCTTGGTTTTTCTCCTGAGTATGGAAAGTGAGTGTTCAAGAACTGTAGAAATTTAATCAGGTGTGGCCAGTTGAAAGCTTCATGTCCCAATTTATGATAAGCTCTTCTCAGCTTTGGAAGTGGGAATAGCTAGGCAGTTCATACCATACCCCTGGGAGAATGTGTCCCTTTGTCTACCAAATATTCAATAAAAGTCATCTTGGCAGATTTATCTATACAGGTGTTTTGAGACAGCTTGATGTATTAAAATTGAAATTCATAGAAAAGACAAATGAGGGGAGAATTATTTCCTCACATAAATACCATGCACCTGCAAGAAAACTTACAGCACCGTGTGCTCTGAGGAGCTGATTCTTCTCTAGTTGAATTAATATATAACTGAATGTTCCTAGATCCAATTTTTAAGAACTTTTCAGAAACAACTTTTAACTTTATTGTTTAAAGTAAGATGTTCCTACGTATAAAACTTTCTCACCCATCCTACTCTCTAAACCTACACAAGGGTTTCTTTGGAGTTTTATATTCTGAACCCCAGAATTCTTTGCAATGGAGAGGAAAGGCAGACCGGGCATCCTCCATTCTTCAGGGCACTGAACCGCTCTGTAACTGTGTTAGGGATGAAGACAAGTATTCGCACTAATAGTATATGGAAATGAGATAAGTAATAAAATCCATAAATGATCCCCAGACCTACAAATCCTGATAGCAAGGATGCAACATTCTGTCCTTTGCTGCTAAAGTTAACCAGTGAGAGAAGAGGCCGATTAGAGCCCAATGGTGAGAGCACCGACCTTTCACCGCGGACAGAAATAACAGGCAAATGGTCAGAGAGCAGGCAGCACAAGCCCGGGAGCAGAAACTGCAGCCTACACAATTACCTCCTAAGTAACAAGGAGACCATACACTAGGCAGGCCCAAGCCGGAGGGGACTTTACTTCCACCTACCAGATTTTGTTCGTGTTTGATGGATGCCAAGAAGACTAAGTATCTCAGCGTAGTATGGTACCTTGGATCCTTCCCAAATCTCCCCAGCAGGGTCCGTGGCAGCAGCCACTCCTGCAGGCGGTGGCTCCCTAAAGCCCCAGAGAATCCACAAAGCTGCTGTGATGCTGTGTGAAGTATGCCAGGCCTGGGTTTAAAGCCTGAATTAGTAGTTAGGTCAGATCTTGGCTTCCCTGCTTCCCTGTCCTGTGTGTGCGGCCCCGGTAATTCTTTTCCTGGCTGCTCCCCAGGGCCAACAAGCTGCCAGTGTGATTAAACGGGGCCACCTTTTGGCTACTCCTTATATCTATAAACCACTGTATTAATATAAGGGGTTTTTTTTCTGGGAGGGCTTATAAATGAGAGAGCACCGCAAGTAACAGGGGAAGGTTCGTTCTAATAAGGCCCGATCCTTTTATGTGAGTCCACTCCTGAAGTTTGCATACCTCCTAGCCCCTTCCAAGAGCGCTGAGAACCTGAAGAGTTGCAGAGAAAAAGTGGCAGACCTCTGCTGTGTAGCTGACTTGCTGGGAGAATTCTCTTAAAAATATGATCTGTCTTCTGTGATCAAATTCAGTGCCCCTGAGCTCTTGCCAGATTTCCTGGTGAGACAGCAGTAGTCAATCTATGCGCACAGAATTCATACGTAATGTCAAACTCTTCACAATAGATACTTTCCCCCAAAGATAGTATGCATGCAAAGAATTGAAGGCAATAAAAAATATATATTTTTAGAAAAGTTAATTCCCAGTGGATTTTGTGTTTTTGTCATTTTCCTGTTGCTGGGACACGACACTCAACATCCAGAATTTAAAGGAGAGGCTTATTTTGGTTTATATTACAAAGGTCTTGTTCACTTCATGGTTGACCAGCAGTGACAGAAAGGCACAACAGAAGGGCATGATAGAGGGTCTAGCCAGAAAAAAGCTGTCCGTGACAATGGCGACAGGAAGCAGACAGAAAAAGAGGAGCTGGGAGCAAGAATGTTTCCCTCCAGGCCACACCCCCAAATAACCCATCCCTCCAACCAGGCCCCACCTCTTAACAGCGTGCGGAATCATCAATGTATTACTCTACTGATAAATAAGTGGCCCCATAATCCAATCACCTGGCGAGTTCCTGAGAATTTTCCCCCATTTTATTGACATGTGTAAGTGCAATACATAAAGTTTACGTAGCCCTTGGGTATTTTGTGCACATACATATCCTGGCACAGTTACAAATCCTTCCCCTCTCCCTTTCGTCCCTCCCACTCCCTCCTTCTCCTCTCCAGTTCCTATTATTCCTCACATTAAGTTCTATGAAATAATTGTGATCTGGGTTTCCAATATCAGAAGAAACATTCGATATTTCACCTTCTGCTTCTGACTCACTTTACTAAGCATGATGGTCTCCATTTGCCTCCATTTACCTACAAAAGCCTCCAACCTATCTGTCTTTATAGATGCATAGTATTCCACTGTGTATAAATACCACAGTTTGTGTATCCATTGGTCTGTTGATGGATATTTTGGTGTCGTCCACATTTTAGTTATTTGTAGTTGTGCGGGGAGACATACTAGATTCAAACTATAACAATGAATAGCTGTAATGAATAGCTCTAGATCAGCGTTATGATCTAATTTAGGGAAATTAGTACAATATAGACTGAAAATTTTGTACATTTAATTGTTTAAATACAACCAGATTATACAATGATTCACAGCTTTCAGGTACTATGTTTTGATAGTTTAGTATAATTGCTTATTCCTACATTGTCCTTGACTTTTTAACCAGGTAAAACATTGTGAAAAAAGGATTGTTTTGTTTGATCCCTTTGTAATATTTGGCATGAATTACTAGAATTTGTTTACTGATTTATGGGTTATTCATTCAACAAACATTTATAGGGCAAATCTGTCACCCATGCTAAAAAAATGCCACTTATAACCCCACAGGTTATATAGTTGTATAGTTAGATGTTAGCTTACAGAACATATGTGATTTTTCTGATTTGGAATATCCATTATGATATTTTCCAATTCTTACTACTTGCCAGAAGAACGATCATTTTTAACCAAATCACTTGTAAAGGAGTTTGAATGAAGAAGTATAGGTGACATGAGGCTTTCTGCTATGAAACAGTATTGCTCTGTGTGTTTCATGACTCATGGGACTAGTTTACAAGGCAGGGAAGGGTTGATCACCCAATGAAGGGGATAGGTAATTTCTGGAAGAGAAACCAAGATTTACCCAATTAGAAATTAATTCAGATTAACACTTCCTGACACATTCAATATATCAATCAATATCAATTTTTATCAGTATAATTTTGAAATAGTGATTTTGATTATATGTATTTTTAAAAACACTTTAATTTCACTTACTCCATGCTATGCACTGTTGAAATTGCTTAAGTCAGTATTAGCTGAACTCATAATATTCATGAGTGTCCATTAATTATACTCAGGACAGTTCTTCCCCAATCTTTTTAAAAAACTTATGGCATGCATACAAAATATTATTTTTATATTGTATTAGAGTACATAGTTGATTTGCTCCTGGCTGGCAAACACTGACCTCAGACCCTATGAGTCCCTGTACAACGGAGATATAATTTAACATTTCTACGACCCATTTTTAGCACATTGGTTAAGACTGTCTGACTTCGAGAACTAAGAGTTCATTAGGCAATGGTAAGAATAAGATATTATAAGCTGTGGATATTTATAGAAGTATTATTATAGAATAGGGAATTTTGAAACATGAAGCCTATTTTGGGCCGACTTAGAAGGCTTTGAACAGTGAGAGGGAGAGAAAAGCCCTTCGATTTTTTTTCATATTTCTGGATATGAAGCAACAAGATTTTCCTTCATCAGTTGTTAGGGTGTTCTTAAGCAGACTGAAAAGTGATACGGTTCTGGAAATCGGGAGAAGACCCTGTCATCTCTGATCCTACCTGTACTTTGTATGTTTGTAACTATTTTTTTCTGTGTGGATCTTGATCTATTGTTAACGTCTGCTTCAGGTCAGACAGGCTCTTCTGGTAATTCTCCTGTGCTCATCTTGATCTTATTTGTGGAAAGTCTGTGTCTGCTTTTACCAGTTCAATATAATGCTTTTTAAGCTTCCAATTACATCAACGAAATAAGTGCTTCTTCTACGATTGGAATTCAGATTCTAAATAAGCTATTGTGGTAACTCATTTTTTAACGAATGAAACTGAATAAAAGTGGTGTTGATGCATTGCAATGTGAGAAGTTGTATATTCTTTTAAAATTAGTAATAATGTGATTGCTTATACCTACCAGCATTACATTCTACTTGGAAGTGCTTTCCAATAATTTATTAGTTTCACTCGATTGACTGTGTTTGGCCTTTGATCTCCATGGTTCTTATTGTAGGCCCGTTGCTCTATTTCCCAGTAATAACTCACGCTATGTCAGAACCTTTGGTTTCTATTTTAATTGATATAATTCTTTGACCCAGGAAGCCAAAAGTCATTTACAAACAAATTGCTTTTTAAAAGCCCAGCAGGCAATAGTCATTACCTGCCATTTACAAATGTGGATACCGAAGCCATCTGAGAGTTCTTTACTTTAAGGTCATGTACAAATACACAGTAGATCTGAAAATTAAAACATGTTCGCCACTGTAATACCTACCACGAACCATGCAGCGATAATGGGTTTGAAAGTGAATGGAGACAACTGGAGAGAAAAATACCTCATTGAGATTTTTCCAAATTAAATCAATGTATTCACAGTTTCCGCAACTTTGTTGTATGGTATCTGAATTTGTAGAATAACTGAGATTAAGTGCAAAGTTTAAAATAAAGAGGCTCTTCCACCTGGCGCAGGTTAGACTGAAAAAGGTTGGCGGACTTATTTGTTCATACATTAAAATACATTTAGAGGAAATTAAATTTATAGGAACTTAGCTGATTAAGCGCATAAGCTCTCCAGCTGGGGCGTAGGTCAGTGGTGGTGCAATCGGCCAGCATGATTTAAGTTCTTGGGATTTTATCCTCAGCATAAGAACAGTTAGTGTTTCTGGAGCACAAGTGCCTGGGTTTACAAATAAGTTCTACCACTTGGGACCTTGAACAAGTTACTTCTTTGTATCTTCTCTTTTCCCTATTTTTACTTACCTTATTTCTTTGAGAGTTATTAAGAAAATAGATATAAAAAAGCAAAATGAGTCAACAACCTGACTAGTCATTGTCATTTTTATTAGCTTGAGCATCTGTTCCCCAAACAACCAATGTCCTATGCTGCGTCTAGTTAAAGCAGCACCATGAATGCACTCTACTGACGCAGTATGGGTTGATCTGGTTACCTAATGACTGGATAACAGGATGTCTATGGGAAAATTTCCTCCACAAACTTCACAAATGAAACTACTTCTCGACTAGATTCAGTTTCAAAGGTGCTGTCTTCACCAGGAGATTTTATTAAATTGTAGTGAAGCCAGCAGTTTGACTGTTCTTTCAGGTGGGCAGTCCCAGAGAATGGGCCAAGAACATGCCACTAAGTTGCCTTTCAACATGCCATGACCCACAGAACTGCCCATCTTCTCTGGACTAAATTGGACCTGTGGCCACTCTGTACAGTCTGATATTTGGCATTTCTTGGAATGCACTTTCATTAAATAATCTCTTCAGTGCATATTTGAAACTTGAATATTACTCTGAAGGAGGATCAAAAAGAAAGACCATGGGTAGTACTATCCCAAGATTATGCCCAATCACGAAATAAAAGCGTTGCAATTACTGGATTTACTTTCTCGGGAAGGTTCTTCGAGATCCACCACTTTAGTACAGTTGAAGAGCATCAACCTTGCTGTGCAATGGGTACAATCCCCAGGATGTATTCTACACAAAGGTGCCTGAGTGTGTGGCTGGCCCTCACTCCTGACCCTGGCTTGGGACCCTTTCCTTACCCTTTGGATGGTTGTGAAGCACTCTGCTAGAGACAGCAGGAACATATTTTATTCCCTTGAGGGTAATGAAGAGGGGAGATCAAACAGACTATAATTAGCTATTGATTTCTTTCTTAAGATTTTACCAAGGTGCAATTTAAGAAACAAGTCTTTTAAACTTAAATTAGTCCTCAGAAAAACCCATGAAAAGCTGAAGGCATCACAAGAGTACCTGGAGCCAAGGAATTTTCTGTGGCTCAATTCCAGGTGCTCTTAGGGTGTTCTTAAGCATAACGAAGAGCTCCCTCCGTCACTCGTAGAGAAATCAGAGCCTAGTGCTGTGATTTCAGATTAGAGTCATCTGAGTGTTTGTCAAAACATCAATTTCTAGACCCTGTGCTCAGAGTCTTCACTTCAGTAGGTCTAGAGTAGAAGCTGAAAATGTTTATTTTTGCTGTGCCCCCAGTTGCTACGAAACAAGACAATGCATTTTCTCTGCCTTCTTAGGCAGTATTTGCCAAATTGCAAGTAAGTTAGGCAATAAATATTTAAAGTTTGTCGTCTCCTTTAAAACGTCAGTTTCTTGAGGGCAAGAACTGAGTTCATTACAGTAGCCCTGGTTCTTTATACAGTATCTCAAATATTTGTTGAATGAACCCTTTGATATTTATTGCTTTGTAGCTACTTCCATCTCTCAAAATTCTCCTGATCCCAATAAGAATAGTAGTTATAATAACAAGATCATTAGGACTTAAAACACATTACAGACTGTGCCACATGGTCACGTGCAGATTCTTACCATCTGAAGATTTTGTATTATTGTTCCCCATTTTCCAACTATAGAAACTAACATCCAGGCTGATTATGCACTTTGAGAAGGTTCCATTACTAGTAAGTTACAGATCCTACATTTAAACCAGGCCACCCGACTCCAAGTTCCAAAGGGCTGTGTTTTTGTGCATCCCTGACACATCCTTGTACAATTCGTGCAGTTCACAGCCGTCCTCTGGCTACTTCGCTATTCTTTACTCTCACATCCTTTGGCTCAGCCATGTTATCTTGTTGGACAATGTACCTTCCATCTGAATGCCATTTCCCTCTCTAAGGACCTAGAAAATGCCCATCCATCCTTCAGGACCCAGCTCAAATATTTCTAATCCATTAAACTTTTCTGACTGACTGCCTAATACTGGGAGATAAGCTTAATTGTTTCTGCATTTACACCCTCATTATATCCTAGTCACCTGTAATATTTCATTCCTTTTTAAAACTTCAGCTGTTGTCCTCTAGAAAAAGAGCTCCAGAAAGTAAGGGATTAGAAACATTAATGGAATTTGGTATCTTCAGAACTTAATAGAGATCTTCCTAGAGGGCATTATTAAATATTACACAAAATTCCTTTATTCTATACAACTTACATTACTGTGCAAATAAAAAATATTACCCCTATCCGGTATGTAACTTCTTACCATATGAAACATTACCTTCTTTAGTATTTTTATTTTAATCTTTCCTGATTTCATTTCCAGAAGTTTTATTTAGTTGTTTCAAAATCTGTGTAGCCTCAAATTTATTATGTTCATGATTTGGTTAGCTAATTTTCATTTGTTTTTTATGTCTTGACTCTCCTTCATGGTGATTCATTTCCTCATGTGGTTTGTAATTTTTTAATTTCTGAACTCATCTTTAGCAAAGCCTATTTTTCCCAGGAGATCCTGATTGCTCTGGAAGTAGAAAAAGAAAGAAAGAAAGAAAGAAAGAAAAACACTTGAATTGTTGCAAATGTTTCCACTAGGGATTTCAAGTCATTCAATAGTGTAAAACCAGCTTCTGGTGCTAATTTCATGGTTTAAATTTTCCATGCCACCTAGAAGAGTAGATCCAGACTCAACACCTACATTTGGCTTTAAATTTCTTATAAGCATCTCTCCCTTGCTTTCCCAAGGCTTCAGACATGCAGTAAGTTTTATTTATGTTTTTCTGAGCTAGTTGGAAAAGTTCTTATAGTTCTCTTTTCACAAGCAGGGTAGCTTCTTAGAGTTCCAAGCTCTTAGGCACAGAGTTATTTTTCAGTCTCTCAACTTCACACAGATCCAAGGCCATGACCTTGGTATGTATCTAACTGACACCCACTTGGGCATACGGTATCAGCTCCTACTCACTGCAGTGGTTTTTGTTTATGTTTTATACTTACCCTTAAGATTTCCTTTTCAGTTTTTGGAAAAATTATTATTAGGTTCCCATCACTATGGAAAATACCTGAGTTAAACTACTTAGAAGGAAGAAAATGTTATTTTGGCTGATGGTTTGACAGGTGCCCGTCCATAGTCATTTGACCCCATTACTGTGTCCTGCTGCAGCACAGTACATCGTAGAGGGTGCCATGACATAACATAGGTGGACTCAACTCGTGGTGGCGAGGAGGTAGAAGAGAAAGAAAAGAGATTAGGGGAACCTCAATATTCCCTACGAGGGTATGCCCTCAAGGGCAAGCTTCCTTCCACCAGGTCCCGATTCTTAAAGGGTTTACCAACACCCAACAGCACCCAAATCTAGGAACCAAACATTTAATAATGGGTTTTTCAGGATTACTTCCAAACCAACAAAGCCATATATTAATACTAAATAATTTGTCAAGAAATGTTTTTCCAGACCCACAAAGATAACGGCATAAGGGCTGATCTCTGTCTTCTCAGTGCCCCATGCTGTTGGAAGTCTCACTTGGGATTTTTAGAATACCTTCACATGCCTCTCACATGATTCCCTTGGTAATCCATAGAAAGCTTCACCAGAAAGAGGGACCTGTACAACAGATAACTCTGCAGACTCATGTGGTTTAGCTGACTTCCCTATTTGTTTTGAAAAACTGCCATCTTCTCATATCGGCTTAACATCACACAAACAGGACAAAGGTGGCTCTTCGGCAACCAGTCTTCAAAATAAGACCATCAACTTGCTCTTTTGTGGGCTCTAGATCCAGTATTATTCTCTTGGGTCTAAACTTGTTTTAACCTTCTCTATCCTTCCTCCCTAGTGTTTTATATGAACATCTACAATTCTCAGGTTCATTAAAACTGTCTTGTCAACTGAGCTGTCTTCTAAGCTGTTTTTCAAACCTCAAGTCGTGTTGTTTATAAGAATCATGCCTACTTGCCTGATCCCACTACAGATATTCCTCCCTACCCACATTTCTGTTTCAGTTCCATCCTTCTAAGTGCACTCATCTTTTCCATCCACCACTCACTGACTAGAGGAAGTTAGAAAGGTAAGTGTCTGCTGTAACAGAATACTAAAGATTGGGTAATTTGTAAAAGACAGAAGACTGTTTTCTCATAGTTCTGGAGGTTGGCAAGTTCAAGATCAAGGTGCCGATAGTGTCATATTCCACAGGTTGACAGTCCAGTTCTAAGGTTGCCTCTCCTCGCTTTAGAAGCCACCTGCAAAGCCAGGTTGTTTCACTTGTGCTTCTGACATAATGGCTTCAAGGAAGGGGTTCCCACAACTACTTCCTCAAGTCTAGTTAATTTGCTTGAGTGATTCACAAAACCCAGAGAAATGCGTATAGTTACTAGTTTGTCATAGATATTACAACTGACACAGATAAAGATTTGCCAAAAAAGCGGGTGGGAAAGGGCACGGAGCTTTCGGGACTTAAGTGTGCCACCCTCCAAGATGCATTCTGATATCTGGAAAATCTCCAAATACTCTTTTTTCATTATTTTTTTAAATGAAGACTTCATCGCATAGGCATGACTAAAATACAAACAATCATGTCAACATGAAATTGGAACAAAAGGTTCTAAGGTGGGAAACCTCAGCAAGACCTGTTCAAATTCTTCTTGGCGTTTCTGTGCGGCACTGCTTCCTTGCAAGGATGTCTCAGATAGCACCTTACCATCTACGATCAAAGAATTATTTTATAATCCAGCAGTTCCAAAGCAGAGGACAGTGTTAGAGTTTCTTTGATTTGTCTTTGGAAAAAGAAATTCCATTTTCTGTGATCTGCTGTGGGAGGGTGCTGTGAGAGCTAGGAACCACAATCTCAAACCAGAGAATTAGCTTGAATCACCTTCCTCTACTTCAAATCTTTTCTCTTACGAATCTCCTTGGTTCTTGAAACATAGGGCTTTACTTTTGTAGACTTTTTTTCCTTATTGAGTTGCCTCCAACTGTTTTCTCTGGTTCGGACTGCAGCGTCTTTGGGTACAGCTTCTGGAAGTTCTTTGTCATCCTGAAGCCTCAAGTGAGAATGAGAAGCACTCTGCTAGCTGGAAGCAAAAATGCCTTATCCTCCACCTTCCGTGCACAAAGAGAGAGAAAACTTTTGCTCCCTGAACATCAGTGAGATTGCAAAGTGAGATGTAAACACTTCTCTAGACATAGTGTCTTCACATGAGGTTGAGGGAAATTCTGCTCTTCCTCTCCTCCCTCAGAAAACCCTTACAACCAACCAAAAGTCCTACTGGCTTCAGATTTCATTCCAACCAGAGAAAAATGAAAATACTTATCAGTGGACATCAGGAGCATAAGGACTCTTGAGTATTAGCTTCAAAACACCTTGCTAGTCAACCCTTCTTATCTCTTTCCCTTAGATCAGTTGTCTGCAAGGGAAATCTATGCAAAAACATTGCTTTTTATGGGATTTTGTATTAGTAATAAAAAGATATTGACTCCATAATGGAATATTTAAAATTATCTCTTTGTTGAGGATACACTTGTCACACTGTGACTGCCAGTAGCAACACAGAATTAATACAAATGGTCTAATATAACCATGTCTGAGATGTATTCCATTAGTGTCAGAGAGTGTTGGGTTAAATATGCTCTCCTAGTGTGTTGTATCTTTTGTACCCCTTCATTCTCTGGGGCTTCTGCATCAAGAAAAGGGTCACCCATCTGTGATCTAAGGAAATACACAGATCAGAAGCTTTTCTCTTAATCTAATATAAGTAGTATTTTTAACTAGTGACAAGCACTCAGAAAGTTCAGATTAGGCAACTGCTAACTTGGTTGCTGACAATACACATTGTCCATGGAGCAAAGGTGACTTGGGGACTGCATCCTGCTGACATCATCTCCCTGATGTCCTCACATGGATCTTCTTGAAGGAAGTTTAAATCATCTTGGGACATAAAGGTGTTTCCTTCTCCTTTGGCTCCCTGCACAGGACTATTGCCTTGTAATAACTTGGCTGCTTCTTTAGGGTCTCTCTACCTCAGGCTAGTGTGGTCTGATGCTCAGATTTGTGTAGCGAGAAAGCAGGAAAGTCACAGACCGTGACTATCTTGTCCAGCAGGAGTCCATTTGTGCGTGCCTGCTGGGGGCAGTGAAGGATATTGTTGATAAATATTAGTGTGATGCTCCTGAAATCAAATGCTTTCTCCAGGATGTAAGATTGCTTTACGCTGGAACACTGCAGGATTTCTGTGGCATTGGGCTTTGTTTGAAAATTCAAAGAATTCTCCAATGGCAATCTTGGCTGTTCTGAAAAATAATCAATTAAAGTCTCAAGTGCTTTAGACACTGTGAAAGCAAGTCACAAATGTCCCTGGTCTGCATCTGAAACAAAGAGAGATTGAATGTTATTTTAGTATTGAGAACAGCTGTCACCTAATGGGGTGAATTCCTTCCACAAAGAAGTCGCAAGCAATGGAAAATGCCAAGGTCTGCCATTGTGTTAGCAGGTTACCCTAAAATATAATACCTTCTAAATATTTTACGGTCTGATTAGCTTGATTTTATTGCCTTGAGGGCTGCAGAGATGGGGAGAGAGGGTGACTGCCTTTCATTAGACACTGCAGGCTTATAAGTTATGTGGGGATGGTCACCACTTGGCCCTACCTACTTCCTGGAGAGATTTTCCTCCAAAGTAATCTGTTTTGTTCTTCCTTACATGTTGGATAGATCATCCTCATCTAGCTGTCTCATTTGCTGCTTCACTAGCTTTATCAATACTGAAAATAACATTACCCACAGCGCACTCATATTTCTGCAGTCTGCTGTGGATGGGAATGGTCAGGAACATTCTTCTTGATGAGTCTCCTCTGGAAGCGAGCATGCAATGGATCAGCTTTGCTGGAAGATGAAAGAGATTGGGAAGAGGTTCTGAGATGAGTATTCTAATGAAGCTTTGCTCTTGCCCCTGGAGCTGATGTGATGGTGTTCTAGAATCCTGGAAGGATTGTAGCCCTAATTGGTGCAGGAAATGTAGCACTGGCGCTCAGAAGGCAGTGCCTTACCGCATACTAGTTAAGCCCATTGTGTTTTCCCAAAATGCAGAGAAGGACACCAACAGCAACAAGAATAGCCAATATGTATTGAGCACCTAGGATGTGCCGAACATCTATTAACCCACTTAACCTTCACAATAATTTTTCCACAGCTGAGCAACAGAGGCACAGAGAAGTTTAGACACTTGATCCAGTTTACAGAGCTGGAAATAGCCAGCAAGAATCCAAGGTGTCTGTGCCAAGTTCGTTATTCTTCAAGCCTTATTGAATCTGCATTGAATGTTAACATCAGTGCAGAACACAGAAATACAAAAAATAGGAGGCCCAAGAATTGATGTGGTGTTTTGGAAATTAGACACTGTAAAAACCAGCAATGTTTAGGGGAAAAGACACTGAGCCTGATCTTTAAGAGCAGCTATCTACCAGATCATGTTGAATAGAATACCTCTGTTGTTGGTAGCGGTGGTGGTGGGAGACGTATATCAGCATTTGTTTAAAAGAGAAAGACACGATCCAGTTTTTGTCAGATTTGTTTTCCAGCTTGGTCTCAGCTTTTCCTTCTTTGTGGGCTTTTGAAGAACACATGACAGTTGCCATTTCAGTCATTTTACCCTGTCTGGGAGAGTTTCCCTGTCCCCTCACTGACTGGTGCATATTTCTTTGCATCTGTCTTCATAAGTAGTGAGTATGTGCCTCCTCCCTATACCCATCATTTTGCTTTTTACCTTTGTTAAGTCTCTCACCATCTTTCATACCATTTTAAAAGCATATATAGTTTCCTTTTCACCTGAGCTCACACCTTGGTGGTGGTTGCTTTTTGACAGTTATTTAATCACCATCAGAATATGACTTGTCAGGTTATGCTGAACAGATGAGCTCAGATTTCAGGACCAGAGGTTTTTGGATACTAACCTGGGTGTCTGCCATTAATTATTGATGTTGTCATTCCCAATTGTATGATTAGAAGAAATTACCTAAAGGTAGAAGTAGATGAGAGAAAGTTTAGTTAGGAAATCCCAAGAGGAGAGAAACTGAGGTCTGGGATTGGGGCAAGTAATGTGTTGGGGTGAAAGTCACCAAGTTGCCTGGGAGATTGGAAGGTCAAAAGGAAAGAGGGAAATTTTACTGAGGGAGAACCCTACTGTGTGTCTCCCAGGCTCAGATCAACTCCTTTAATGTAGATGGTAGGGCCTGTGATATCAGTGCTGTACTGGATTTGGAAGGCTTGATAAGACTGGATGCATAAATTGTGGGGCCTGATACAAAATAAAAAGACAGAGCCCATTGTTTAAAAAAATAATAAAATAAAAAAAACCTCAACAAGATTAATAAGAACTTTACCTTGACGACAAAACATTAAATCAAGCCTGAGCCCTTTCTGAGCCCTGCACATGAGCTTGCACATGGCACAAGCCCATGAGGTCTGCCTTGCAGCAGTTCCTAGGCAAGATGAGGTCTGTCTTGTTGGAGACCTGCTGATTTCACAGCTGATAATTGGGTTTTGCCTGAGGACCAATAAAGGAGAGGACATGTGATGTGTATAGAAATTCTGTCAGAGAACTTGACAAAAAATATAAATTTCACTAGCAACTACTGGAACACCAAAAAAAAAACAAAAACCAAAAACCAAAAACAAAAACAAAAAACAAAACCTGTGATAAAGTTGTATGAGCAGTTAATAATCTTCTCAGCAGTAGAAGCTATCACGTGTGTGTGTTTGTATGTGTGTCTATGTGTGTGTGTTTAGAGATACATCCACATTGGAAGCTACTTCCCTGGAGGCCGGTCAGTTAAATTTAAAGGTAGAAAGAAGTGGGGGAAAAGACCAATAAAATTTTGAGAGGTTAGATAAAAAAAAAATAAGGAACTGCTGGAGAAATGGGTGAGAAAGAGCACACATGTGTTGGTGTCATATGACGGGGGTGACATAGGAGAGACAAGAAAACTGAAACATGCACATGATTAAGCTAATGGGAAATTCCTATAGGTTAAGAAATCAAAACAAATACTTAGCTGTAAGTGATAGTTTTGGGAAGACAAACGGTTGGTTGGTTGAGTGCTTAGGAGTTGTTGGAGGAGGGGAAATGGGCTGGAAGAAACTCTGATTAATCAGCTTGGAAACTCTTAAATTAGCAGCTAATGGAAAACAAATTTGCTTTTTTATCTCCTCATTAATTTGTATTATGTGAAGGAAATTACATTAACAATAAACAGTAAAGAACCCAACATTTTTATTAAAACAGAGGATACCACTGTATTATTAAATGAGCACACACTAGTGGCCCTCCAATTAGTTACTGTTTACTAAGTGCAGTGAGATTCCTAGGTGAAAGTGCTAAAAATTGTGTTCTGCTAAAGTTCGGATTATAGGTAAATTGACTACAAGTGAAAAAGACACAGGTGCCACGGAGGATTGCATGTATAAAAAGTCCACCAAGTAAAATTTAAAAGATGAGAAAGATGACCTTTTTCTGGTTTAAATGGTCTGCAAATCCCCCCTGGGAGAATTACAAATGTATGTATGAATTTTGTATAATACATCTCTATAGACCATGTTCTGGGGTCACTTAGGGCCAGTAGGAGTCACAGAGAACTGGTTAACAGCTGTTTCTCACAATGAAATTTTTCTACCTCCTGTCTATAACCTGAATGAAATTGACATGTATTTTGATTAATGTACCAGAGGACAGGAAATCTAGTTAGCGTCATTGAGCTGCTGGTCAATTGGGAGGATTCAAAAGGGAAAATCCCATTGACTCCTGGAATCTGGACTTTGAAAGACCCAGGAAAAAATCTGGAGGTGGATCTCCAAGAATGAAATAATAAGAGGACCAGGATGGGTAGTGAGTAGGGTGTTAAAAACAAACACAGGTAGAGAGGAGTGGGGCAAAAGCAAGTGGACCAAAAGGCAAATTTGCCATAGAGCATTTGATAGTTCTCTCTCTCTCTCTCTCTCTCTCTCTCTCTCTCTCTCTCTCTCGCACTCTCTCTCTCTCTCTCTCTTCTATTCTATTCTCTCTCGCTCTCTCCAGTTCTCTCACCCTCTCTCTCATTCTCTATGTGTGTATGGAGGGGTAGGGTATGTATAGTATGAAGTATAGTGGCTTGGCAGGAACTTGACTTCTCCACTAAGGAAGAGAGGTGATTTTTGGCATATTTGTTTCATTTTTTAAAGGGAAACAGAGAAATGAAAGTATACATTTGAACATGAATGTGAAATGGATGGGAAATAATTCAGGGCATTTGTAGAGCAAGGAGTCCAGCGATTGTCAGCAACCAAGAAAAGAAATAAATAATCAGGGTTTTTTAAATGCTGAATAATTTTATATGAATAGCTGCAAAGTTGCAAGGCAGCATAAACCTTTTTGCTTTGCATTTGGGAAATACAGCTTCCTTTCTGCTGGCTTGAGCCTGCACCATTGTTGCATTAGGAATCATGGCTGCAGCAACGGAGAATGGTTTCACGTTGGATAATGCTGTTGATGCTGGCAGTGCTCTGGGCACAACAGACTATTCTGTGGAATTTAATACACAACAGGCGGCAGAGTGAGCAGGCTGACCTTGTGCAGGGGTCACTCCCCACGGCTTGCCCTCACGGGGGGTCTGTCCTTGGGTGTCCTCTAAGAATCAGCAAACTAATCAAAACAAGAACCAGAAATACCTCCCTGTACAACCTAACTCTTAAACTGAAAATGTAAAATAGAGGGAGGATATTAAAAATGGAGCTGGGAGGGAAGCAGAGAGAGAGCTACGAAGTAAAGGTGCCAGTGGGTGGCACAGCGTGGTTATTCTCCACAGCCCTCTGATCTGGGGTTTCATCGATCCAGAACTTCCTGGGGAATCAAGAGAAAAATGTACAAGAACATAAGAAAATAAATAAAAGAGAATTCAAGAACTGTAAGATACCTAGTAGTTAATTTGCACTTTTTACAAGCCAGGCATTGGGCCTTATATAATTTGTTTTCTTTAATTCTTGCCACAACACCCTGAGTGTGGCTTTCCAGTAATAAAGTGCCCCTGAGGCGGATACTGCTTTTCTCTCCATTTTACAGATTAGAAAAGGTGCTTAAAGAAAGTCAGCCATTCTGCCAACAACGCTCCACCAGAGGAGAAGCTTGAACCTATCTCACTCTGGAGTCTTCGCTCCCATTTGGTTGGCAGTGGGCCAACCAAAGATGACAAAGCCGACTTCCAATGTGGACCTACCTCCCACAGTTCCACAGTCCATCTGCTGTCTCTCCCAACCTCTCGGACAACCTTAAAACCTTTCCTTGTTCCGTTCCCCCCCACCCTTGGCCCACCTACCACCTAAACGGTCTAAACCCCAACCTTCACGCTGGCTAATCCACTCAACCTTCTTACAATCCGAGCCTTACAAGCGGACTTGCTACCCAGGCATGGGGCCATCAGAGCAACAGACTTGAATTTCAGATTCTGTCACTGCTGCTCATATTTTCAGTTTTGCACGGGTCCTTCTTTGCCCTGCCACTTACCGGTAGGGAAGCGGCCTTTGCTGGAAATTCTCTTCACTCTTGAGTCATTCCCATGTGATCCATATAGCTCCACCTTTAGAAAACCAAATTCGGTACCTGGTCTGTGCTCCTGGCAGCATGAAATATGCATGAAGGATGTTAATCACTTTTTGTTCTTTGCCCTTTATGTTTTGAATACAGCGGAAGAGCAGGAGACTTGCTCGGCAAAGTGTCTAAAGCAGAGAGGCCCTCAAGCCATGCTAGTTTTCCTGCTCTGTTTTTCCTCAGCTGTTTTTTTTTTTAATTTGGTGGTGGGGGGGGGGCGGGGACTGGAGAGAGAATGCTTATAGTTGTGCTCATACAATAAATCCAGATTAATAAATACTATCATAAAGAGTGTTTTATAAAAACTATAAGTAAGGCCAAATTTTAGCTTAATCATAAAAAGCTACAGATAAAATAAAAGCCATGTATGAGAATAAACATAATATTTCTGAACACACACAGTAAGGCCCAAGTAGTCATGATGTAACTTACGAAGTAATAAACAATGGGCTATATTTTCTACCTATGGAAAGTCTAAATGAAAGCCATTATAAAATTCCTTTGTTATGATTTAAATTTGAAATGCTCCCCCCAAAGTCTCATGCATTGGGAAGGTGATTGGGTCACGGGGCTGCTATATTTTTCAGAGGGTTATAATTGATGATTTCCTGTTAGGAGGTGGGTCCTGGTGGAAGAGCTGAATCACGGGGGTGGGACTTGAGGGGATATACTGTCCTGACTCCTGTCTTGTTTCTCCGCTTCCTTGCTGCCATGCTCTTAGAAGCTTCTCTCCACGTGAGGCCGTCCCGCCACTGAAGCCAGCCAAGCATTCGTCGACTGACACCCCCAAACTGTGAGCAAAAATAAACTTCCCTTCTGTAAAGTTGTGAGTGTTGAGCATTCGGTCCCAGCAATGAGAAAGTGACTTTAGGCCTGATGTACACAACTTACAACTGCTGGTTTCTTATTTTCACAGCTGCATCCTTCACTGGGAATTGCCTAGTGACAAAGACATGTGCTTAGCTAAAGATGCTGCTTCTTCCCACAGGGTGGCTCCTGGCCAAGTACTGCCGCTCTGATGGGCTGTCCCAGCACTATGCCTCCCAACAGTATAGGCTGAGGCTCAGCAGCAAACACAATGCAAGTCAGCCTCTCCCTCCAGGTGGCCCTGCCTCCACTCTTTCTTTAAGCAGTAGCTCTCGAAAGCACCCTCCTCCTGTCATCTGAATGTGGCTCCTCATGTTAGTCTGTTTCACGTATGAGGTGGGGTCAAAACAGATGGTGAATGCTTAAGTTTAAGAAGTTACTAGAATAAAAGACACATGGCCATTAATAGCCCTCAAAGTCTTGCCCCTTGCCTTGAACACACTTTCTCCATCATTATTGCTACTTTCTATAGTGGTTCTAGAAG
The DNA here is from genome assembly GCA_004027205.1 of Ctenodactylus gundi. Classification (NCBI taxonomy): domain Eukaryota; kingdom Metazoa; phylum Chordata; class Mammalia; order Rodentia; family Ctenodactylidae; genus Ctenodactylus; species Ctenodactylus gundi. The sequence continues at coordinate 211,168 of PVKB01000701.1, forward strand.
TCCTCTTCTGTAAGTGTCTTCATAAGGTATGATCAAAAATATAGTGAATGCTGCTGCCATCCGACAATGTAACAGGTTTGTTAACACGTCATCGGCCTTATTTACAAGACCTGGCACCATGAAACTTCCGAATCTTCCCCAAAGTCAAAGCGACCACGAAAGAAAAATATTTCAAATAAATCCAGAATATGGAGGTAGACATAACAGCACAACTAAAGACAGAGCAGCAGTCTTTCAGCAAGATTAATCTGGTAGAAATATGCATAAAAGTGAGCAGAAATCATACCCAGATTATAGAAGATTTAGTAAAAAAAGATTAGGGTAGATAAAGATGAATGAAGAACAGTGAATATAAGAGAAAGTAGTAAGAAAAATGTGCTTAGAAGAGGTGTCAACAAGGAAAATATGTGTCACCTGAAGCATAAGGATACATATATGAAAAAGGGCCGGGTTATAAACTTTAGTGGCCTATGAGATTATATACTATTACCAAGAACAGACACCATAAAAGACTGACTGTGGAGAAAAAGATGATGTATCTGTTATTAGGTTTTGATTTCAGGGCAATCATGGAACATCTGGATGGAAGCATCAGGTGAAATGACTAGGAAGTTGTGGTAATCCTTCACGGGTAGCACTAGTCTGTCCTTCTTCTTGATCTTCATTAAATATTTCCTCATAGAAGGTCCATGATCAACTAAATTACCCTCTAGAAGACTACCTTAAGCTCCTCACCACTTGGCCTGATGGTTTCTTCTCATTCTTCTTGGTCTCTCTGCAGCTCCGAGCCCGTGACATTGCTAGGGAGGGAAGGGATGTGTGCCGCTGGAGCAGGCAAGGCCGCCTACAGCATGGAGGAAGGGGAAGTGTTTCAGAAGTGAGGATCTTGATGTTTTGTATCAACAGAAAAGGAAAAAAGCGTGGGTGGGGAGACATGAGCTGTCTTCTTGTTCTTCCCAAGATGCACTGTTTTTATCATGCTGGGGATTGAACCCAGGACCTTCACACAAAGCTACATCATCAGTTCATTTTTGTTTCTTTCTTTTTACACAGCATCTACCTAACTCCATAAGTTGCCTAGGTTGGTCTAGAACTTATGATTCACCTGCTTCGACCACCCAGAGTGTTGGCACCATCATGGCTACTTCCAGGATTCAAGCATTGAATCCCTAATGTAATAGAATTTGGAGATGTGGTCTTTTAGAGGTGATAAGGTCATGAAGGTGAAGTCTTTTTGATAGCATTAGTGTCCTTTTTTTATAAGAAACAGGACACAAGTTTCTTACACTATCTCTTTTCTACCATTGAAGACTAGGAGAAATAAATTTCCTTTGTTCAAATAATTCAGTCTTTGGGTTTGTTTGTTTGTTTGTTTGTTTGGTAATAGCTGCCCAAGGAGATTAATACAAATAGCAGACAAAGACCTAATCTGAGTTTGCTCGTTGTTTACTGGACTTGCAGATTCTACTTTTCTGAGAAATAGCTTCCATGTTTCTACTTTAGACTCATAGTCTCTCTCTCTCTCTCTCTCTCTCTCTCTCTCTCTCTCTCTCTCTCTCTGTCTCTCTCTCTGTCTCTCCCCAAATTACTTATAGCTTACTTCCAGCAAGTCCTCCAAGAGCTCACACTTTAAAGGTTTGGTCCCCATCCACATAGAAAATGGCAGAAATTTTTAAGGAATGGGCATAGTGAGAGGTTTTCTGGTCATTGGTGTAATGTTCCTGAAGGGACTAGTAAGACCCATACACCTTTCTCTCCTCTTTTACTTTCCATCCATGAGGCAAGTGGTTTTGTTCTGTCACAGTTTTCTGCCATGATGGCCTGCTTCACCACAGATCCAAAGCAACAGGGCTGATTGGCCATTGGTTGAAACATCTGAAACCCAATAAACCTTTCCATTCTATAAGTTAGTTATCTCAGATATTTGTTACAGTGTCAGGAAGCAGACTGACAAATACACACATAGACACACAACACACACACACACACACACACACACACACACACACACACACACAAAGAGATCAGTTCCCACTGAAATCTAGGTAAGTAATTTTAAAAGAAAAAGTGATTTTAGGGTTGTGTAGAAAGTGAGAAATTTGGTTTCTGATTCTCTGAGTTTCCTCTCTCTAACAACACTGCCATCAATCTCCCACTGGTAGAAAAGCCTCCCTCCTTGGCTCTCGCCCTTTAGAACTGCTAAAGTCCTAAGACCCTGGCTTAAAAGGCAAAAGAAGTCTTTCTTTTACACCCTAGAGAATCAAGTTCAGTACTGATGATGTCCTGAAGGGAAAGGTCTATTTCTTGAGATATACCTGGTCTAGTGTTCTCCCTAGTAAACACTACCTGTGTAGACACTTTAAAATATGCTAGTACTTCCACTGTAGGAAGTTTAAGGGTGTAGCAACAGCAAAGCTATGTAAGAACTTAACCTCTTTGTTCCACTTACAAGTATGGCTGAGATAGACCAGCGTAGATTCTGTGGATGAGTCAAGGCTGGAGATCTAGGAAAAACAATGAGGCACACTATGGATATATGATACAAGATACTCTCTGAAAATAAGCAGCCATCTGGAAGAAAAGGCAAGACAAGAAACAGAATGCCTTATAAGGCAAAGTATGCAGAGTTAAACTTTCAATTTGCTATTTATATTTTTTGAGTCAATAGCTCGTCTCCTTAGTGCTCGGTTTCCTCATTGATAACAGGCTAGCAATGTCTACCCCGAAGAGTTGTTGTGAGAACTCGAGGGAATAACGTATGGTACACAGTAGGTACTCAATAATTCAGATGGGGAGGGGAGGGAGTCAGCCTGAAAAATTATGAAGCGGCTGCATGAGGGCAAGTGGTCCTAGCGGAACTCTGAGGAAATTCAGAGGAAAACTCATGTTGTTGTTCACAAAATTTAGTGTCGGGGAAACATGAATTTTATATACAAGATAATAGGAAAAAGTCAATGAAATGCCTGGAGGAGTGGAAAAACATACCCAAAGATTGTCATAGCAGCAAGTACTAAAATTTGATTGGAAGTTCTGAGAACTCTGGCTAGCTTGCTTTTAAATAATTTGTAGGTTGTTAAATTATTTGTAAATGGCTGAAACAACAAAAACGTTTCAGTGCTTTCATTCAGGCACATTTGGCAACCTCTCCTCAAATTTCTGAAGGGGTGCAGGATCCAGGCAGAGAGGTCTAAAGAGGAACCATAGAGTTGCTACCTGTGGGGTCCCCGGGGCACACAAACACAATATAGCCATAGGCAAGGTGGAAAAAGGAGTAGATCACATTGACTTGAACTGCACAGTCTAGCTTGGCTGTGAACCTCAAAGAACTTGGGAGACAATGAGTCACTGTATCTTATTTAATAGGCGCTGAAAAGTTGGAACAGAATCAATTTGTCAGTGGAAACTGGCCAGTTACCTGGAGAATCGTGAAGCGAGGAATGTTTCTTATGCAAAAAGCAGCTGATGCTATTCTCCCAAAGCCAGGAGTAGCAAAGAGAGGTAATTAAATTTTTCTGTGTGCCCCGGAGATTTGTGCAAACTTTTGGCTAACTTATTCCTGTGATTTGGTGAAACCATTGCTAATATATTTCAGTTATAACTGACCATACACCTCATATCCCCAAAAGGATAGAACAGCACCAACAGGCATTATTTAAAACTCACACGTACCCTTGGGTACACAAACACATAACTGGCTGCATACTCATACAAGCCATGCACAGTCCAGACATACCAGGCCTGTTTTGGAAGATAGGAAAGGGGTTTCGAACACACAGAGGACATGCTCACATTGTGTCACTTCTTTGTCACTTAAGTAGACTTCCTATGTAGACTTCCTATGCCTCTTCTCATGAGTGAGCTCAGGGGAGTGGCTGAGCAAGGCCTTCTCTCTGAAGTAATCGGCCGCCGTTGTGGCCAGCCCTGAGCAACAGTGCTGATCCTGTCCTGGGGCCACATGACATAGGATGGCTCTCATGCTGGCTTGCCTGAAAACAGAATGCCCAATTGTCTCATTAAATGTTTTCTGTGTCCTTTCTGGGATGAACATATGCCTATTCACCTCAGATAGGGCACAGACGACATACCAAAGGAATGATTACACCAAAGTCCAACTTGATGAACCAATGAGTTAACTGGATTACTTTGAGAACTATGTTGATAGGCACACGGATGACCCAAAGGCAGCCACATGGCTGCAAGCCCTCCTGAGCACAGGCAACTCACAGACACTGCACACGGTGCCTATGACCTTGGGGAGGAGCTTGTGACTCTTGCAAACCTCAGAAACTTCCCCAAACCTGCCTGCTCGGCTCTATCCTGCATTCCTCCTGAGACCCACCTGACTGGGCAGCTGCAGCTCTTCCTCTAGCCCTGTGGCCTCCGCACCCAGAAATACACCAGGTGCAATCTCCCCATACGGGCCTATGGGCTCATGCCCTGCCTGGGAAAAAATGATTACAATTAACAATAGTGACAGTAATTTCACTCAGAGCCAAGGCATTTATGATGGCTTAAAATGCCCTGCAAGGTCTGGCCCCACGACAAGATGCTACTACAGCCGTCACACAATCCGCCTTGTCCACACTGGCCTCCTGCTTTCCTAGCTGTTTTCTGTCTGGAGCTCTCTTCCCCCAGATAACCACTAGCCAAGCTCCCTCACTTCCTGCCAGTCTTGGCTCAGATTTCACCTTCTAGGGCCTACAGTGACCACTGTATTTGCTACAGTCTGCCTGGCCCGGGTGGGACTTTCGGTCCCTCATCCTATTCGGCATATACCTTTTCCCATAGTTCCCATCATTCTCTATGGATTGCTGATCCGTTATCTTTGTTGTCTTCCTAGCTAGAGTATAAATAAAATTTATTAAAGCAAGGATGGATATTTTTCTTGATATATTCTAGTGCCTGGGTAGTCTCTGACATATAGTAGGTGCTCAATAAATCTTAATTGAATAAATAACATTGTGTGGTGTAGTTTGAATCTGGACTATCTCCCGAAAGCCTCATGTACCCATGAATATTTTGTACTGTCGGGAGATGGGCCTGGCCACAAGAGGCAGATACTTGGGGCTTGACCTAGAGGAGTGTGTGGTGGTTCTGCCTTCCCTCTTAGATTTGGGGCTCTGTTGTGCTCTGCCATGAGAAGCTCTATCTCCAGCTCTGTCTCTGGTCTCACCATGTGATTCCACCATTATCAGCCGCCCTCCCATGAATGGACCGTGACCCTCTGAAGTCATGGATGTTGGGTATTCTGTCCTAGCAATGAAAAATACAAACAAACAAAAACAAAACAAAACGAAACCCTAAGACATTGTGGTAGGCAAAGTTCAAAGAACATTATTTATTTAAACCTCACAGTAACATGTACTATTATTACTCTAATTTTATAATTGAGATAACTGAGGCACAGAGCAATCCACTTGCCCAAGATCATCTGACTACTAAATAGTCGACCTAGAATTAAAATTCCTGCAATACAGTGTGACTCCAAAGTCCATTTTGTACTGCCTCTCCAGTTGCCCAAGTAGAAGTCAATGCCTAAGGGAAAAGCTTCTCTCCAAAAGAAAAGAATGTATTTTCTGTTTGCTCTATAGCAGAGTGATCTTAGATACTCAGAGATTCTGTAACTGCAAAGAGATTTTAATAATGCTTCCAGAGCCTGGTGGCTAAGGTGAAGACTCAATATGCTAATATCTGTAAATAGCAATTCCATTTACTAAACATATTAGTGAGTCTCTGGATTCAACAGGTATTAAAATATGCTAATACAGTTACTGAAGAAATTGTTGACCCCAAAGGGTTCAATTTGGAGCAGCAGACCAATTATCTCAACCAAAAGTTACCTGCAATTGCTCTGGATGCTGTTTGATATGTTGATGACTTAAAATGTGAACCATCCATTTACTAATTTCTGCTTGTTAAACTTGAAAATTTTGTGCCATATCATTTTAATTGCAGCAATTAAAATGAGAGTCCCATACATAGCATGGATATTGTCTGCTTGTAATTAGCCCGATGGCAAGAAAAAAAGCCACTAAGATGTTAACATGATAAAGTGCATCAACCAAAAAGAGAATATTGTAGATTTTAAGGCTCATATTATAAAATAACAAATATATTTACAACATGATCACACAGCAATTTAGGTGAATTTTAATCGGAAGAAAATCTAAATTAACTCCTTATTTTTCCCAATCATTGTAGAAGATATTTTATTTTGTACTTATCATATATTTATGGTCCAGTTATGTTTTATTGCTACTAATAACGATGAAGCACTAACACAACGTTATAAAATCCATTGGATTAAAGTGTATACTCTTGAATCTGCCTATCTTTCACTCAACATGGTATTTGTAAGATTTATTCACTGTGTTAATATCTAATGCCTGTTCATTCATTTTCTTGTTAACACTTCACTGCATAAATATACTATTATCTACTTGTTACAGATATTTGGGTTGTTTCATCATGCAGCATTATGAATATACTCTCATAAAAATTTGTGTACATGGTATTGAACAAACATATGCATGCATTTTTATTATACATATACTCAGGAGAGAAATTTCTAAGTCACGGTTGTTTTGGTTAATGCTACATGCCTCATAAGCAATCACTGAGACAAAGATTTGAACAAAAGTTTATTTAGGTAGAGATCGCAGGAAGTGCTGTGGTGGAAATGCAATAGCACCCTTACATAGCTTCCATTATGTCTACTTTACTCTGACAAACCTCAGACAAGATACCACTGTAAGTATCTGGAGCCCAGTGGAACATGACTAAGTGATTCTAGGTAAAGGGTAAAGAAATTAAGATATTTCTCTACCAAATTCTCATGTGTCAGCTTTGGGGAGATGCCTTAGGTGGAAGTGGGGAGGAGGAGCACACTAGTTAGCTTTCTCAGAGCTGAGATACAATATTTGGCACCACCACTCAAAAAAGGAGAGGTTTCCTTTGGTTCATGGTTTCAGAGAGTTCAGGCCATGGTCAGCCGGCTCTTGAGGGATATTCGCTTCCTGGATTTATGTCCCATGGGCAGTCAAGCAAGTACTGGCACCTGGGGGAAGTTCGTAGAGGCTTGGGGGTGGGTTTTTTTTTTTTTTTGTCAGAACAGATAGGTTACAGTAACCAAAGGTAGTGATTGCTAAGAAGACACAGGTAGGACATCCACCTTGTGTTCTGTACTAGTAGCATTTGTATTCCTTCCAAGCGGGTACAGTTTTCTGTTACTTCATATTTTTTCGGCAATTGGTATCACTCTTTTTTTTTTTTTCTACTCAAGATATTCTGGTGAGTGCTAGTTGGTATGCTATGGAGTCTTCATTCTGTATTTGCCAGTGATGACTACTGAGGCACAGGATCTTTTCATGTGAGTGCTGGCCATGGGACAGTCGGCTGTGACATGACAATCAAGTTATTTCTCAATGTTTTTTTTTTTGGATCGTCCTTACCAACTTGAATGAATTCCTAAAGCCAACCTTGGACATTCTGATCCTAATGTGTCTTCTGAAATATCAAAGATTAAGTTAAAAACAGAATAATTTTAGTGCTTAATATACTTACTGAGTGTCAATTTATTTCACAGGTTAATATGTCAATAGTATATGTGAGAATTTGTCTTCAAAATGTTCCTGTCAAGGTCTCCCTCTTTTCCTCACATGACATAACCCTGAAAAATCAATTCTGACATATGAACACTGGAGTGGGTCATAAAGTTGCTTTTAATAAATGTTTTAGCCCTTTTCTTTGCAATCCAGACCTTCAGTGTGGAAGAGGGATACTTCCCATATGGTTAAGCAAGTACTCATGGAAGGCTAGTTTTATATAAAAATATCATCTTTGCTAACAAGATACTTGGAATCTAAAGTGTATGACTCACCTAGTCTTGAATTAGTTGCTTTTGAGATCTTGTCCAAAACCCAGTGAAGCCAAGATTCAGAAAGAATCATCTAGGGACATGCCAATCATATATTTCTAGCTACATGACAGAATTACTCTTGTAATTTACACACACACACACACGCACACACACACACACACACACACACACACACACACAGAGACTACCTGAGACTTTGCCCAGACTAACTGGGTTAGAACAAAACGGAATTTTTTAGCAGCACTTGCAGTATGTCTAATCATCAGCCAGGTATTTTTAAATGCTTTTAGATCACTAGAAAACTGCATATCTAAATTATATTAGTTTTGCTCCTGGGAGAAACAGCGTTACGCATCTATGATTTACTATTCTGTTGCCACCTTTTATTGAAGGTGAATGTAAGAATATAAATGCGAGCGACTGTCCATATCATCTGTGAAACTATTTCAGACAACACTGTCTGTCATGTGGGCTAATATTTTTATTCAAAGGAAAATCTGAGACCACCAGCAACTACTCACAAGGTTCCAGGTACCACCTGCACCTGAAGGACACTCAAGACCTCTCTCTCGAGCCTATGGCACAGCGTTGCCCGGTTGTGCCACAGGCAGCTCACACTTAGTATGTGCAAACTAAGATCATTGTTAACGCCTGTTAACGATTTCTCAGCAGCATCTGATGCTCTTTTGGACTTCTTCAGTGAATGACATCTGTAATCATTCTGGACAGGAACCTGGGAATAGTCAGTCCTTCCACACTGTCCCTCTCACAATGAGTCAAATCTCTTAAATTCTATCTCTGTGAAACCTATCACATTCACCTTCTATTCATTTCTATCTCCTGAGTTCAGGCTTATCGTTCTTCATCTGAATTCCTACAAAAAGCTTCTAATTGGATGTTTTATTCAACTTTTATTAATCCATTTCCACACTATTTCCAAAATTACTTTTTTTCCCCTCAAAAACCAAAACCTAACAACATCCCAACAGCTTCTCCAGTGTTTTCGGGGTAAGCTGTCTGGATAACACTTAAAGCTCCTTATAATGTGCTTGCTGGCAATCTCCTCATTCTCATATTTGGTTCTGTCATGCTCATGAAGGAGCTACATTCTCAAATCCAGGCTCCACCCCCTCCCCAGGCCATTTTGCTAGAATATTTTCCTCTTCACTCTTTGCTTAGAGAATCCAAATGGTCATTCAACTCAGTCATAACCTCTTCCTGAGAACCTTCCCTGACTGCCCTACGACAGCCTATGAGCTGCCATTCCACGTTCCCAAAACATGAGTGCTCCCCTGGTCACACTGTATCCATGTTGTTCATTTACCCTCTATCGCGTACTTACCATGTACATTCTCCAAAGCAAGAAACCTGGTCCTCCTATCCCACAAAATAATAAGGATGGCGCGACCTCACATAAAAAATTATCGCATTAAATACAATGGAAGTGTATCTTTTCAATTAAAGAGGGCAATTGCTCACTAGTCAGCAGTTATTAATAATCCTATAATCCTAAAGGTTCTAGATACCCAAGGTTTTCTCCTATTCCCATACTGCAATGGTTTAAATATGGAGTGTCCCCCAAAAGCCTCACATATCTGGATGTAATGGAATACTTGTGGCACCATATGATGTTGGGAGGTAGGGTCTGGACAGAAGGTGCAAATTCTTAGGCTCAACCTGGAGAGATCGTGTCAACTTGTTGAGATGAGGGGGTGCCCAGGGCAGGGCTTTCAGGTGTGTATGTTATTGGGCCAGGAAGCAAGGAAGAGGCACTCACTCTGGCAGTTGTGGGTGGGGTGGGGTGGGGGGTCCTACTGGAAGTTTGAACTAAGTAAAGAAAGGAAGAAGAAATGCTGTTACAGCTTCTTCTTGGGAAAGCGTTGGCCTTGCTGAGTCTCCAGATGCCAACTCACTCCTACTTCATTTGGCTTTCTGTCTGCAATGCTGTGAGCCGTTCTCCAGCCTCTACCATGTGCCTCCACCATTGCCACTTGCCCACGAATGGTGTGAGACCTTCCAAAACTGCCAGCTAAATAAATCTTTCCTCTCTTAAGTTGTGGATGTCAGGCGTTCTGTCACAGCAAAGAGAAAAGAGGATATATAACATCACGTGGCTTTCAAATTTTCTTTTTCTTGTGTCATGTTGACATTTAACCTGTTATTTTTATAAGGCTCCCTAGGGTTTGTACATTCTGATATTTCATTATGATGATGATGATCAACACTGTTATTATCTTGGCATGCAGCTACAGAATCTATGCTTCCCTTTCTCCAAGGTAATTCCTTTTCTTATCCTCAAATTGACTTGTTTAGTTGTCTTGCTTTAAATCCTGTATTAGCCAGATTTCTCACTGCTGAGACACAATACTTGAGACCCACAACTTAAAGGAAGAGAGGTTTAATCTGGCTCAAGATTTCACAGGGTTCAGTTCATGACCAGTTGGCTCCGAATGTAGAAGTCTCACAGGGTATGGTGAAGTAAAGCTCTTCAACCAACCTCTGGCAGCTGGAAATCAGAGAGAGTGAATGAATGAGCCGGGTACAAGAATCAACTCTTCCAGGTAATGGCCCCAGGGACCCTCCCTTGTATCACGGCCCTACCTCCTAACAGTGCATTCAGTTGTGAACTAGGAATGAGTTATAGTGCCTTGTAATCTAATCCTCACCTTCTAACTCATGAGACTTTTCAGAGACGTTTTAGATCTAAATTAAAACAAGCCCTACAGGGACAGTTGGGAAGCAGGCGGCAGGAAGCTAGGCATAGGAGGCAGGAAAATGGCTTAATGGATAAATGGCGATATCAAATGGGAGATGGGAGGATTGTGGTGAAAAGCTGACCAGAAGTGGCACAAGAGAAGGTAGGAGCACAGTGAGACTGAGACAGGGACGATAGGTTAGTGGATGTAGAGATAAGCATGGGCTAGCGCAGTAAGAATTAATTACGGAAAGAAAGAGAGAAGTTGAATGGGCTTTTCTTCTCGACTTCCTCATTCCCTCTAAAATGCCTCAACCTTCATGAAGATTCGCTTTCTTAAAGACATATCGCAGCACTTTTCAGGAGTCAGAATTTCATTAACCCAGGCCAAAAATTGTATTTCATAGATTTAATAAGCAGAACTATGTGGACGTATGTTTGAATGAGATAGTCAAGATGTCGGCAATTTGATGCCTGTCCCCAGGGTGACAAGAGGAGCATGTGGGAGTCTGAGGGACATTAATGGCACCAAGGGGAAGCAACATGTCTAGAAGAGACAACACGGAGAGAGGGAGGATATAAACGCAGTACAACCTGATCTTGCATTTTTAAAAGAACTGAACTCTACCCAACATCAAGACGTGCAATTCCTCTCAGCTTTGGCCCCGTGAACTTCAAACAATTTCTGAACCACTTAAAGAATTTTGGAAAATCTATTCTCCTGTCCATTTATAAGTTAGTATATGATAATTTTTATAGTTTAAACAGTTACAAAAGATACAATGTCCAGTCTGTTCAACACAAACATCTGCGTTCTATTGTTTAATTTTTCTTTTTAAAAGCTTATACGAGTGCATGTTAATATTACATGATGCTGGGGTTCATTTTGGAAGTGGATGTGTGCGTTCACATAGCTTAATCAATTTCAGTTTCATCATGCCCCACTCCATTTCCTCCACATCCTGCTTGTCTCCTTCCTCATCTCCAGACACTACCTGCTGATTTCCTAGGACACAGATTCTTAAATCAGCTACTAATACCATCCCTGGAAGGTTATAAAAACACAAAGGTCAGTATAACACTGTCCTAGAGTAGCCTCCACAGGGGTCTTCGGTGGGAACAAGGGAACCGTAGGCAAAGGGCTTGGGCAGCGGGAAGCAAGGGAAGGCAGAAATGACTTGGAGGCACAGAAAATTTGAAGCTAAGTTCCTTGTGGTATCACTTTTTTTCATTTACTTCCTGCTCCTAATTTCACTTTTTTATTTACATGGGTTTCCAAACTATAGTCTAATAAATCTAATACTTCCCAACAAGGGAAATGTTTTAATGTAAGAGATCAAAGGTTAAACATTTTTACTCTTTTACCTCTATTAACTTGAGTGTCATCATTTACATCCATTTGGCTTCGATTGGTAACTAGGTTTATTTTCCCAGACCTCAAACAGATTAATTACATGGCTTTCTTCAATACCTCCTAGCAAACTAACATTGACATGAGGCTCATTTTTTAAAAATAATGAATAATAACCAGAAAAAACAAGTTAAGCTTGTTTTTTTGCCATTATATGAACATTGCTGTAGCACATTTTAAAATATTTATCACAAAGAAGAATCTGATTATTTATTATTTGCTGGAAGCAACCAAATGCATTTGTGATTCTGTTTTCAAATCTCTTCTTTTTTCTATTGACACTTTTGTCAAGATTTTAAGGAGATCTGAATTACACATCATAGTCTTGTTATTAAATAATGTATAATTTCTCTAGGGTATGATTTCCATATATTCCATGTATTTTATTTTGCAGGAAATATATGTATACTTCAGTTCATTTTGTATTTTGAATTAATATCAGACTAGATGATTGTGAATGTTGCTTAGAGTATGACTTTATATGAAATTTGGTTTAAAAATCTTAGATAAATGAAATTATCCTCTATGTAATTTTTAATCAATATATTATAATGAATTCCTTCTGTGTAGCCATTTACAAAGTTCATGATCCTCAAGAAAAATAACAGTCATTAACAAAAGTTTGTTTCACTCTAAATTAAAATATCAAAAGGTTTAGGGCTTGTGAATCTGTTCCTTAGAGAGCCAGACTATCTCCAATGCATATCTACCGTCTCCAAAGGGACCCTGTCTTCAATTATACAAATAGTCACAAGGCTAGCCCACTTTTAAGGAGTTTGAGAAAGAGATCCCATCTCATAGTGGGTAGATTAATAAATTTACACTCACTCTTAATCTACCACAATTGTGAAGAGGGCTACCTACTGGAGTGAGTTGGGTTTTGTAGATATTGCTCTTGGGAACCCAAATAATTTTTTAAGTTGTTCTTGAAACAAGATGACAAAGCAAGGCTTTATTTGATTGATCTGAATTAATGGCATGAAATAGCAGGAATGACAGAAAGAAAGTAAAATATCTCAAATCCTATTTTGCTTCTGTCTTCTCTGTCAAGAAAAATGCCAGTACTGGAGACAAAATTAGCATTGATATGAGGGAATTACAGCCCAAGTATAGCAAAGAGACAGAAAGACAGAAAAAATGTTACCGCTCAATGTAACGTCCCCCCCCCCCACCACCTCGAATGACTCATCTTTCAGACTTTGCACAGAAACAGTCAACATTTATTAAGCATAGTGTATGTGTCTAGTACATTCATACATACTGAGGACTTTAGGACAGTGAGAAAAGAAGCAGACAGAAAGAGGAAGGAGAAGGAAAAAGAAGAGGAGAAGTGAAGAATAGAGAAGAGAAGATATAGAGGGAGAGAGAAAGAGGGATAGAGACAGCATTGTGTCTGATCCAGAGACCTTGTAAGTCAACAGAAACTGAGAACATATCAATTTGCTGAGCTGGTAGTGTATGTGATGTCTGGGGATCACAAATGATAGAAACTCAGCTTAGCAGCGATGCTTACATCGGTTCATGCTGATCTCAACAGGAGCAGAAATGATAAGGCCCATTGAGAAAAATGAAATTTAATAGGAACAAATAAGCTTCAAGAGCACATACACAGGATATAAAAAATGACTAAATAACTACACATGTGAAAACAGTAAAGGAATTTAAGCTTATTTCACGTGCATTATAATTCATGACCTAGCAAGAGAGCAGAAAAGTAATAAATTCCTAAGACACACAGATATTTATATGCAAATAGTTTGTAATATGGAAGAAGACAAACCTACTGTTTTTGGATATGATCAAAACAGCCGTTAGTGTTGTGTTCAGTGTTAGCCCCTCACTTTAAGTTCATGGCCAATGTCATGAAGTGATTCCACAGAGAAGTACATAGAAAAAATGACGGTGACTGTAGAAGAAGGAATACATAAGAAAAGAATAATCTTTTAGCCTGAGGGCCAAAAAACTTTCCATCAGCCATGGTAATTATCTGGAAACCTTGGAAGGTCTCTTGTGTGACTCTGAATCGTAACAGAAACTTTCTAATATTTATACATATATATAAAATGAATAAAAACATATATTAATTTAGAGGTTGGTAAAGTTTTTTCACTCTCATTATTTAGGTCTTTCATATATTCATAAAGAAAGAATTTGATCAGGAGAGAAAGGGAAGATTAAGAAAAATTGTACAGATGAGAAATATATACATATATATAAATATATGAATACAAATGATCTGTATGAATGTCTATGGCTATGAATGATAGGATAAACAACATAGATAGTCACTGCTGAAGGCTAGATTAGTGATAACCTAAAGCCGCAACAACAGAATCCACATTTGCTGATGTGCTTCTGTAATTTCAACAGAAATGCTGAGACAGGAAGATCACCCAGTTCAAAGCCAGCCTGGGGCTAGAAGTGTCGCTGAGTGGCAGGCCACTTGCCTATCCCTGGGTTCAATCCCTTTGTATGTAAATTACACACACACCACACACCACACACACACACACACACACACAGGCATGCAGGCACTTACACACATATTTTAAGATTAAATAAATGAAGAAAAACAAACAAATGAACAGTGTACCAATGACCTATAGAACAACAATCAAATAACAAAATGTATGTGGCTTTAGAATTGTGGAGAGGAGGAGTGGAAAACATGGGAATAAAAAAATATTTGAAGTAATAATGACAGGAAAGTTTCTGAATGTCTTAGAAACAGGAAATCCAAACTAGAAAATAAAGGAGCAAAGTTAAGAAAGACAATAGAAGTCCTGTAAAGAGGTACTTAAATGAGAAATAGTTGAGCAAAATCTTTAAAGTTTTGAAAGAAACCCTATTAATTAATTGTATACCCACTTAAAATATTTTTCAAGTGGGGTTTTTAATCCCAGCACTCTGGGAGGCTAAAGCAGAAGTATCACAAGTTCTAGCCTACCTGGATAATTTAGTGATTTAATGAGGATCCTATTTCAAAAAAAAAAAAAAAAAAAACCGCACTGGATTTAACTCCTTGTACCAAGAAAAAGAAAGAAAATTACCTATATAGGACTTTTCAGATAAAATTTAAGGCATACATTGGAATCAAGCCAATATGAATTACAAAAATAAAGAACAAATTTGATTATTTAAGGCAAAAATAAGGATCTATTCCGAAGAACAGTAAAAACAAACATATAAATCAAACATGCAACTAAAGCAATGCTTAGAAAGAAACTTTTAGCTTTAAATATTTATACTAGAAAAGAAGAAAAATCAAGCAATAAAATAAGCTTCCTCTTAAACTAGATTAAAAAGATCAAATTAGGCCCAAAATAAACAGAAAGAAAGATACAATAAGTGAAGGAGAAAAAAAATCACTGAAATAGAAAAAAAATTATTCAGAAAATCAGTAAAATTAGAAGATCTTGAAAAGAATAGATTTGCTAATTTTCTAGACAAAATTGTTAGAAGGAAGGAAAGAGGAATAACCAAGGCCAGAAAGAAAAGAGGGATTACCACTGAAGGTCATATAAATGTTGAAAGAATAATAAAGAAATGTTATGAATCATCTTATGTCCATATACTAAAGATCTCTGGAAGCAAATTCCTTGAAAGACATCAGCTACTAAAACTCGCTGAAGAAGAAATGGGTATCTTGAATAATTCTCTACTAAATAACTTGAATTCACAGTCAAAAACCTTTCTACAGAGAAAACATCTGGCTCAGGTGGCTTCACTGGCCAGTTCTATGGAAAATGGATTATCAGTTGCTAGGAACCAGGCGATGCAGAAGGGGACTGACTTCAAAGATTCTCAGTTTACTGGACTATGCCAGAAAAACACAAAAGTTACTTCTAGTGCTGAATAGTAAAGTTTAGCTGCCTTTCTTTTTTTGTTTTAGTTTTTTTAATGTTTGAATGAGTAAGCTTGGTAGCATTCTTGTTCCCTACCTTACTCAACTGCCTAGCTACCCTGCCAAGTGTATTTTCAAAGTCATGAGACAGCATGCTGAATATTTTAGCAATATAACTTTAAACTGTAGGTTATAGAGAAACAGAAATACTTTAGACTATAGCTGAGAACAAAGGAGAGGTTTCTAGACAGCCTAATCCCAAGAGGACATATGTAAATATTTCCTTATTATGAGCCATCAGAAAGGCTTGAACATTAATCAGTTTTCAGAGAGAGAAAGAGAGAAACATGTATGTGTGTGTGTGTGTGTTTGAGTGTGTGTGTGTGTGTGATGAATTCTTATTTACAATAAACCTCATTTTTAAACCTTACTTTCTACTCCTTAATGACTGTCTTGGGAACCAAAATTATTTTACAAATTGTGTTGTTAGACTCAGATTTGACTTCAAAGAACTAAATCTTTCTCTTGGTGTAAGTGGAAGGTGGAGGAAATTGCTTGGATTGCTTTCTCTAAAGCTTTATGTCAAAAGGATTCAATTTTAAAGTCCAGAAATCAGGTAACTTAGAAAAATACTTCAGGGTTTTTTTTTTCTTGATTTATCTTTTTTGTGATAAATTTCTTGTCTCTTGCTTCCCAGTTCTTCCTCAAATTCATTTTATTTTTATTATTCATCTCAGTTTCAATGACAAATAACCTGTAGGAAATTCACTCTCTAAGTCCTAAAATAGAAACTGGAAATGTTAGCTGTTTTACCAAAAATCTGGCTCAGTAATTGTCATTATTATTTCAATTGATTCATTAGTCCTATTTCAATTGCTCAAGTACACTCTATGTTTCTTATATCATTTAGCACAGCGCAAAGGACTGGATAAGTATTTTCGTTTTTATATTCTAAAAATTTCCCACTTTTAATATTTCTGAGATAAGATATATTTTAGAGTTCATGGTTAATATTTCAAACATTTTCTATAAAAGCAAATTAAATTAATGAGCCTCTTAGAGGCAAATAATGACACTGTGTCCGGATAGACATTTGTATTACCTGCAGAAAATACACACTCCATCTTATATCAATTCAAAAGTTTCTTGTGCCTGTTCTTCACTGATGCCAGTAGGAGTGGCCTGTGAACCTAGAGCAGTGAGTACACATGCTCCCATTGTATCAGGCACATTTTTTTCTCTCTGTTTCTATCTGTCCAACTCTTACCGCTCCATGCTCAAGGTCAACAAAGGACATCGCCAGCCTATGCCTGGTTTTCCCACAGCTTTGGACAACCGCTGATGATTGCCTGTCCAATGATTAAACCCAATGATTTTACAAAAAGGGACAAACTTAGACTTTCCTTAGAAGATACTTTAAGTCTACCATAAATAGTAAGTAAAAAATAGATCTTCAGTCCATAGTCCCAAATTCCTGATTTCTGATTAACACGGTATGTCACAAATGCATTCTGCCAGTGACATTAGTGTGGGGTAATAACAATGCTTCAGAACTAGGAGGATCTTAATCAAAACTGAAGGTGCAGAAAATGAATCTCATGTTTCTAAAGTCAGGGTATTTGCAAAAATGACTTGTCATGTTCAGTGTAACAACTTAAAGACAGCAGATTTTGAATCCATCAAAATGTCTTTCTGTGGATTTAATTATAGTTTTGCATGCTACATCTGTTGAAATCTTTATACAAGGAAGAATAAAACCACACAAGTGCCTGGGGAGAATGTTATTCAATATTTAAAAAAAAGAATTCAAGCTTGTCTAATCATCTGTCATGTTAGAATCACGCTCTGCAACTGTATACTTAAATTTTAGATGTTTATTTCTTACCCTTGTTCTCATATCTTTTTTACATTTCAGTTTTATTTAATATTCAAAGCATGTTATCACTGCAGTTAGTATGTTAAACTAGAGTATTGTCTCATTGTGGACATTTACTCTGGTACTTTCCAGAAGTTTCAGTGAAAACCAAACAGAGGAAGATCTTCAGGTTTGCCTTAAAAGTCTCAACTGAAATGCACCATGACACAAGAATAAATGAATTTTTTTTCAAGATTTGCATTTTACTTTTTAGACCAAGCCACAGTGGTATTTTTGAACAGCATTATATGGAACCTCATTCTTATTATCTGCATCCATATTTAGTAGAAATGTCATGATGTAATTCTTTTAAAAAAATTCAGAGCACAGCAAAAAGTTGGAAACATCCAATTTGAAAGTAACTTCTATCTACCTCTAACACAACTAGTTCTTATTACTCCTCTGGCTTAGCTTTGTCTTTAAGTTCTTTGCTTGGCTGAGTTTGAGAGAAGCAGAGAAAGAGACAGAAGGCTCTTTTCTTCAGAGTATCTAACTTAGTAGATTCTAGATCTTCAGGAGACTCATGGTTCCTTTTATTCGAAGTAAACAGTAAGCCAATTAAAAAAAAACACCATAAAATTAATTTGGATTTTTTTTCTAATTCAGCTGCCACTTAAAAACCAGCCATGCATCATTATTGAGATAATAAATGCTCTATAGGGATGTTCTATCTAGGATGTTTTAGAAGTAATTCAAATATTAGTGGATACTGGAGAAAGGAAAGAGGAAGACAGAGGAGATTTCCAGGTGTAGATGAAGATGGTTCGCTGGTCTTTTGATAAGAAATCCAGCACCTGTATGGGAAAGAGGTGATGTCAGAGATGTGCATAAGATGCAGCTAGAGACAGGAATGGACTGAGACACAGCAGGCAAAGAACAGGTGCTCAGAAACAAAGGCTTCAGGAAGCATCCTCACCAATGTTATTAGAAGTGGAGGTTGGGACAATCATCTCTCTGGACAGAGGATCTTGGGCAGATAAGTGCCTCGCTAAAACTAGAAATGAGCATTCTTAGAGTCAGAGCACCCTGCAGAGACAAGAATTTGAAAGGAATTACATTGAAAGATAGCCTCCTTTTTTAGGCACTCAAAGTTCCATCACTAAGTCGTATCTAGGGATGCTGCCCCCTTGAACATAATCCCAATGCCTACTCACATAAATACTCTTCCCAGGCATCATTCTACTGCAACATCCGGGCCTTTTCTTTGCTTACACATTATTTTTTAAATAATCTGAATTCATTCACAAACTGAAAAGTACAAAAACCTAACAAAATAGAAACAAAAAGAGGCAGCAATAGGTTATGAAAAGCATATATTAAAGTCTGTACCATCATTGACAAGGACTGTAAAATCCACTTTTAACTTTCCTGGCTGCAAAAGTAAAGAAAAAAGCATACTCATTTATCGTAAGAGATAAGGTTCATCCTTCTATCTTACAGAGAGAACTTTTTGTTCACAGATGTTGTCTAGGAGGCAGGAAGGCTTTCAGAGGATAATATTCTCAGCCATAGCCTTGCAGAAAATTAAGATGAGGTACTCAGGAAGTCATTTGCATGACAACATTTGGTATAAGTACTACAGGAAGCACAGAGGAAACATCATATACAGAGGAAGTGAAACTTCAATATCAGTGCTGAGTGTAACGGGGCCAGGTAGAAAGGAGCAAGCATGGATTTTCCTGAAGCAAAGGTATAAAGATATGAGAGACAATTGTAGGCTCTGGGAAGCAGCAAGAGTACGACCAAGCTAGACCAGGATGCAGGCAGTGCGAGGAGCGAGGGTAGTGCAGGACCAGACTGTGAGTGCTGGGCTGCCTGCCCTTCATGGATACTCCCAAGTTTGTGTGAACCTTCAACAGTGACACCTGTGACTCTTGTAGCATACTAGGTTTTCCCTCACTGTTCCTAAGCCTCAGTTCAAATCTGATGTCCGCCCTGTGGAGCTTCCCATACAGAGCTAAAGATGAAAGGTTTTCTGTGCATACGCCCGGCCCAGCTAGGAGGAAAGAAATGCTCCTGGGTTGCATTCTACAGTCTTTATGTCAACTCCAGACTTTCTTTAGTCTCTATGCCAAAAGATTGATGAGAAATGAGCAAAAGGTCTTCTGTTAGTAAAATTAGGCTCCCTGAAGCTTTGGGCAGACACCTGTTGTCGCAGGACTGCAAACAAGGATTCCCAGAGACAGCCTGACTCAACATGCTGAATATAAAACAAATTGCCCCAGTGTGTTATACTCTTGAAATCATTCAGTGTCAGAAAGTTAAAGAGTTTCTGGACTGAAAAACAGACAAGTATATTTTCTGTGGATACCACTTGTAACCACCTTCATGAATAATCCTTTAAGGTCTGTGAACAGAATGGATCCAGCTGTCAAATACTTTACGTGGGGATGGATACTTAGCAGTATTCTTTGTGTGGTGGTGTGACCCACGTTGATTCTGTCTGGATATGCCCCAAATTATTGAGCATTTGAAAATCACATTGAGTAGATAAGCCTAGAAATGATGTCATCAGATTGGAGCACTAATTCCTCCAAACACAGCTTCCTTTCCTCTCGTACCTAATTTCACAAGTGATGAACACTGTGAGCTCAGCCATGATGAAGGCCATTCAGCACCGTGTGGAAGTCTTCAGGGTCCAACCTGGGCTTGAATTCGATATTCCTTTTGTGAGCTTTCATTTTCAATACACAAATCTTGGTCTAGGATTCTATAGCAGCATGTGATCATCTAAAAAGACTTGCCATTGTGACAGTGAAAGAAGGCGCTAACTAGTTCTACAGGTGAAATGATCACAAATTACTTATTGATGAACCAATTGCTCTGAATGCCGGTTACCATTAAAATATGTTACCAAGAGATATGCTAATTCGTTTCCAGAACACTATTGCTTTATGTCCATTCTTAGTCATGGGAAGGAAAGATGTACAAGTGTCTAAGATTTAAAAAAAAAGGTAAACATGTAATAATCCTTGCCTTGTAATTCCAATCTGAGAGTCATGTGTACTCAGGATAAAAGAGTCTGAAAATGCATTTCAGCTTGTCAAAGAGAATTACAAATCACATGCATAATATGAGCTAAAGATTCTGAGCTATTTTCTGGATATGTCAGTTACCTTTTGAAGAAGAAATAATACCTTTAGCAAGTTAGTGTTTGACTATAACATGGTAGACTTTAACAAAGTAAGTAGTAATTGCATAATCTAAAGAAATAAATGTATCCTCAAAGTTATTTAAGGATAAAGTTTACAATAAGAAAATTCAGCTTAGCTGGTAATATTTGTCAATAAAAATCTAATTCAAATCATTGTTTTTCCATTTGCTAAATATAAGTGCAATGTCTTTTCTAGTCTGTAGTACACTTGGACACAGGAAGTGGTTCTCTGCCTTATGTTATTTGTAGATTGTTTACTTCAAGTTTCCTTATCACTATCCATCATTGCTGAGAAGTGCAACATGGTATCTAAGAAGTTCTTCTTACGAATAAAGATATCCTTGAGAGAAAGAGTACAATAAAATATTAACACACTAGCAAAAACTACGTGGCAGTAGACAAGTTACATTTTCACCATTAGTTGTTAATTATATTTGCTTTCTGCCTTTTAAGTGGTTATATCTTGTGTGTCTGTGTCTTTACGGACTTGGAGCCCCTCAAACACTGGAATCTCCTTATTCATCCCGTTCTCCTCTTGGCTCCTCCCTATTCTTAATGCCCTGGAGCCCGACAAAGTAACAAGCAAATGGTGCTTAAAACAGAACAAAATATATAGAACAAAATTAGCTACTGAATACAACAATATATGTGGCTGATTTAAAAAATTCAAGGGTGAGAACATAAGGGAATTTTTTATTTTTATCACTGAAAAAAAATCAACCTAATTTTAAAATTATTTATTTATTTAAGACAAAATTCTCCCTCAAGAGAGGGAGCAATTGCAGGGAATGAACTGGAATGATCACAGAAGACTCGTTGAACTCTATTCTGGCATATGTGGTCCATCCTTTCCCTCCTTCCCATTCTACAATTCCCAGGTACCTCTATTGGACCCCATCACTTTCACTGAACATTTCTAGAAGAAAAGCAACAGCTATTATTCAGTACTGCTTTGCACCTTAGTATAGACTCTGCTTCTGGCAGTGTTTGTTTAGAACATTCATAGTTACTACTAAAAATCACAGAGGGAGAGCCAGTAATTCCTTTATCTATGATTACTTTTTTGCATATTGTCATATGAAAATAAAAAGGTTTTAAATTTTTCTGGGACAGGCAAGAGCACATTCCACGGTCTGAGGCACCCAAAATAAGCTTGGCATCTGTTGCCACTCTGATTCTATGAAATGCTTTGACACATCATATCTGAATTTGCTACTGAGGCATGCCCAGCTGAGGAAATACAAGAACCATATTGCCATCCTGTTTGGTTAAAATGGCTCTGGTCTACAAACAGTAGACAATTCAACATGCACAAATGGGGAAATACGTTGGTTGTGGCTTCAATAAAGGCAAGCCTAGAGATAGGAGAGCTTGGGAACTAGTGTAACCTAGTGACCCAACTTCTTTGCTCTTCGATTCTGTCTACACATACCACATGTCAGCCTCATCCTTAAGCTGAGATAAACGTGCAGTAGCACTTCCGGGCCTCATGTCCACACAGGACAACAACAGAGGAACAAACAAGCTGTTCCTTCCCATGTTCTCTCTTAAGACAGAGAAAATATTTCCCAGAAACTTTTTAAACTTCACCTGCCCACTTTGGAATAACTCTCACTCTGGAACATGCCATAGCTTGAAACTGAGAATTTCATATGAAATGGGGTCAGGAAATTGGCATTAAAGAAAAAACTTTCATTCCCAAACACAATACCACTGTGCCAAGACCATCCGGCAAACTACTGAACACAACTCTGATACTTTTAGCTAAAATGAAACATCTTTACTTTGAAATCTACTTAACACAAACAATACGGAGGGGGAAACAACCTTAAATAAGTTACTATAAAATATCAGCCAAACATAATAAACCAGTTTAAAAATGAAGAAACATTGAGAAATAACAGACATCTTCTTAGAATTCAAGTAAAAATACAAATGAGCTTCTGTAAGTATTATGGTCAAAAGAAAGCCTATCCAAGGGTGTTATGGTAGGAAAAGCTAGATTTGACTGTATGTTAGGCAGTTGGAGTGGCTACAGTTGAAACAGGTAGTGGGGTGTGAGATACAGAGCTAGACCAAGGAGTTACACAGGACCTCTGAATAGCATTTCTGAAGACTAAAACAGTGCACCGTGTTATGGTTTAGATCTAGAGTGTCTCCCCTATCCGGTATGGCTCGGATGGGAAAGGCTTGGCACTCTTGGAACTGGTGAAATCCTCAAGAAGGGGACCTGGCTGGGTGTGGTGCAGCATGCCTGTAATCCCAGCATTTTGAGAGGTTGAGGCAGGAAGATTGAAAGTGTGAACCCTGCCCGGGTATTTTAGTGACTTATCAAGACACTGTTAAATTAAAAAATAAATAGGGCTGGGCATGTAGCTCATTGTGAAAGTACAGGTTCAATCCCAACTATCAAGCCAACAAAATAGAGGCGAACCTAGCAAAAGAGTGCTAGATTGCTGAAGGTGTGCCCTTGACGGGGCCGTGACCTCAGCCCTCTTCTGTCTTTGCTTTCCAGCCACGGGGAAGTGACTTTTGTTCTGTCATATACTTCTTGCCGACCCCCCAAACAAGCCAACTTACTGTGTACTGAAACCTCTGAAACCGTGGGCCAAAATGAATCTTTCTTCTTTTTAAATTGATGTCAGGTATTTTATCACAATGGCAGGAAGCTAACACACACATGAAACAGAGAAAATTATTTAACAATATATGATAATACTCTTCTGGAGCCATTGATAAAAATGAATCTACAGGATAGATGGGAAACCTAAGCTGAGAAAAAAAGATACAATACAGAACAGCCAACAACAAGCTATGTTCTGGCAAAGTCACTCAGTTTCAAGAACAATAAAAGTAGAATCTTACATTCTCCCACAGATCAAGTAAGTTTCCTAAGAAGTAGAAATAATCAGGCTAACAATTTTCTTCAATAACTACTAAAGCCATAGTGTATCAAGTTCTATAACTTTGTATTCAGGAATTGGAGAAGGTTTTAAGAAAGCAGAGATTTTTTTGTATTAATATTAAATGTTAGGAAATAGCAATAATTTTGTAGTTGGGTATCTTTCTAAAATGGAAGATGAATAAAACTTAACTAGTTATGATTAGTGAAGAATCCATAGCCACTTATTAAATGGAACAGGATATGTTTGATCATTTTTGTAGTTTAGAAAATATTCAGGTTTTTGTCTGAAATGTTTCTCTGTGAAATTTTTTATGTTCAACACGCAAACATAAATAGTCCAGTTGTAAGCACCCAGTTGGCTCCTCCCCATCAAGGGCTGCCAACCTCTAACTCAGGGTCCACAGTACAAAATTGTACTGTGAATATAAAAAGCTATGTGTCATGTTTTAGGGATTCTGGTACTCCTTGATAACTTCAATTCTGAAAATAAAATTAATATTCAAATCTTGCTATAGGGACAAGAAAATATGGTCCTAAGATTTAATTAGCTATGTTTCTGCCATTATAAATTTTGACAGTAGGAATTGTGCTCTAGTGGCTAGAAAAATTCTTACAATAGTCATTATAATAGCTGTCATTTATTGTACCTATCATTACCAGACAGCACATTTGGTACTCTATGTTTGAATTCTCTTCACTTCCCCCTAAACTCAATAAAGTATTAATAATTATAGATAATGAAAAAGAAATTCTGAGAATGAACATAACCTCCACAAACTCACCCACAAAATAAGTGTCAGAGATATGATACATTTCTACATCTAACTTCAATTCCCATACTCTTTCTTTTGACAAATGCTAATCTGGATTCAGAGCCTGCAATTTTTACTTATTAAAAGAGAGTAGAAGTGCTAAACAATAATAAAAGCAGAAACAACAGCATAGAAAGAAGATTTTTGTTATAAAATGTTTTGGGGGCCAGGAAGCAACTAGTGATAGAAAACGTTCCCAGCAAGTGTGAAGCCCTTGGTTGAATCCCAAACATAACAAAACAAACAACGAAAACAAAAACAGCTTGAAGTTGTGTCTTCCTCAGCTTAAGATTTTCTTCATTTAAAATTTACTTTGTGTGGATTTCCCAATCTTTGCCTGATGCTCTGCTTATCCTCGTGTTCTTTCAGCTGATCCCAACTAACTGGTTTTTAATTAGTTCCACTGGTGGGTAAAATTTAGGTAGGAAGTTTCTCCAAATCACAGTAGCATTGCATTTGTGATTATGTAAATCACAGATTATCATACAGTACAACTTTCCTGACTGAGATAGCATAAGAAATTATCCTATTCTGGTTCCTTTTGGCAGATAGGCTGATGAGTGGGGGAAGACAAAGCGTGATACAGTGATAATTTTTGGCTGACAATTCTTTTTAGGTCTTTCTTGAGTTGCCCTTTACACTAGAATCTTGCACAGAAGATGCCACCTAGAAACCAACATGGTCCGTGAGACAGTTTACTAAGGAGCCTTCATCATTTATAAAATTTATAAAATTTTACTTTAGGTTCCCAAAAGGGCCGCGACTACTGAGAGACATGTGAAGTTCTTAAGGTTGTAATACTTTTGCTATGCCACCTTCCCTGGGTTATAAATCTTTGATTGTACTCTACAATGTGAAAACAATATAGCCAAGGAAAGACAAGGGATTATCCTGGATTAGGAGGTGGGGAGAAGGGTAGTAGAGGTCTCAGCTCTCCATATATCTAGTTTGACCAAAGATGATCATCAGTTCTAGAGAAAGACGGTCAGAGATGCAAAGAGGAGACTGGAACTCCAGTTCCAGATCCTTGGTACGGACAGAAAATAATGAAGAAAGGGGAAGGGGGAGGTAAACTGTCTCAAGACTGTGTGAGCCAGTCAGCAGGAATAAAGAATTAGGAAGGTTGCCCACTCCCCATCCACGTGATTAGCGTTTAGCCCATGACAAGGCTTCTCTCATTGAGGGAATTCCTGCAAGTTCCTCAGTCCTGACCTGCCCCTGCCCTATTACCTTCCGTCCCTCACCAGCCGGGTCTCCTCACATGGCTGTCTTCCTTCTCTCACTACTCTCCCAAGTGTCTGTCCAGTTCTACCCCTCAATTCTCTGAAGCCCAGCTAAGCCAAGGCAGCCATTTTTAGCCAAATCTTACTGTGGACTTAGGAAATACAAAAGGTGATTAAAGTATAAAAAGTGTTAAAAATTACATGAAGCTAAATTTACTCTAGACCAGTGGTCGTAGTATTTTTTCTTTCTTTCTTTCTTTCTTTCTTTCTTTCTTTCTTTCTTTTTTCTTTCTTTCTTTTTCTTTCTTTCTTTCTTTTCTTTTCTTTTTCTTTCTTTCTTTCTTTAACACCAGCAACCAGTTTAGTTGAAAACTATTCTCCCAAGGATCGTGTGTGTAAGCGGAGGGTACTCATTGTGCCACAGGTTGTCGGAGGATAGATTTGAGAGGGCAAACAGCTGCTGGAGGGAAGCGGGGAGCAAAGTCCTGCCTCCTGCCAGATCAGCAGCATCATTAGAACCTAAGAGGAGCTAGAAGAAAGGAAGCGGAGCTTCATCCAGGGGTCCCCTCCTGCTCCATGCTCATATGCCTTGATGGCTCGGCTTTTCCAAGGCGACAGGCTGGTACTGTTTACGACTGGAGACTGGGGCCCCCTGATCTAAATTATGCCCTACCAATATTCTGTATTGGGCCTGACCTCTCTGTAGGTCACAGCCTTCATTCCAAGTATTGGTACCAGCCTGATATTATCTCCACAACCCAGCCCAAGCCCTCAGCCCCTCCAAGCTCCTCTCTCTACTAGGCTAGGAGAAGCTTCTGTTGCAATATGAAACCTCTCAGAAAGGAACAAACTTGTGATTTGGCTATAAAGCTCATCACATTAACTTCAATGATATAAATATTTTTCTCCATTTTGGCTTAATCATAAAGATGAAGCATAATTTTCCAAATAGAAAAAGGGCAATTTTCTCTTAAAGTAGAATTCTATCAGAAGTTTCAAACTTTTATCCCCAACTGAATCAAAGCATATAAGAGATAGCACGGTTCCAGGTACAGCACCCTATTCAATGAGGTATGGACAATATATTGTTGACATTACCATAAATGTTACTATCGCTATTGCTAAGACATAGTTAATCATGTCTATCAAAAATTTTAAATGATCTCTACATTTATCACAGTATCCTCATTTCCGTTAAGAAAAAATCTGTAAGAATTCCCCTGGACCAGAATAATGTCAAATTTATGACATAATGATGGAAGTCCATCAATAATAAAGAATTTACTAGCATAAAAGTATACTTTACCCCTAGTGAAAAACTAAAGCAGGCTTAAAAGTGATTCTTGATCCTGCGATGGAAGGCTTTTTATGCTCTGTTCTACACCACAGAGGAGCTGGGACTCAGAGAAATTAGCATCCCTTAAAACCAGGATCTCGTTTAAAATTGCCACCTCAAACCTTTTGTTACCTACCCTCATCTGATCCCTCTCTTTAGCCTAAAGTCTTCAAGTTATTATGCAATTTTCTCTATATTTCATGCTTCTTTTACTTTTTGGTGAAATAAGCTTGGAGCTGGGTTTTTCCAATTTCATTCAGTGTGCCCGTGTTTATTAACGATGTAAGTGAATTCTTTAGCCATCTGTAATAAGTTCTTTCCTCATGCTCCTCTGTTCCATTTCTCTTGTTGTGAGTGTCATTGCTTTGTATTTACATAACTCTTTCCGCACACTTCTCCAGCCTTTGTCTGTGGGGTTTTGTATCCTAATCTAGTCTCTTGCAGGCAGTCACAGAACTCCGACTACTCATGAATAATCTTATATATTCTTCCAAGGTCATCTCACACTTCTCAGATAACTGAGAGAGTCAAGGTAGCGTCTGACATTTTTCTTTAGCAATAGAGCATCTAGAGATACAAACATCAGATTTCTTTCCATTAAAATGCTGCAACATTGTTTCTGTTAGGTCTCACCCAATTTCTAACCTAAAAGTAAAGTTGGCCGAATTATGTCACCAGGTTTGAGATACTTGCCTATTATATTCTGCCTTCTCTTTTTAAAAATATCAATACTATACTTACAGTATTCTGAATTCCTGTTTATCTTATTGCCATCTAAAATGTGACATGCTCATAAATTGGTAGTTCACGGGACAGGAGCTTGGCTTCAGGCTGCAAAACAAGGTTTAAAAAACCTAACACTAACTGTTCACAAAATATAAGGAAGATGAGTTCTAACTCCGCTACATCTGTTTCCTCATCTTTAAAAGGAGGCTGCTAATCCCTCACACAGATGTTGCAAGAAGTCAGTGAAATGATAAGCCAACCACATAAACTCTTCACGTCTGTTGATTATACTTATACTCAAAAGAGCATTTCAAATGGCATTAGTAAGCTTTGCTGAAGCATTTTTAAGTTCCAAAGCTTAACGTATGTCCAGATCCAACAGCACCTCCACTCTCCAGCCCTCTTGGAGTCTGTAACACTCCCCCGCTCAGTCTTTTGTCTCCCCACCAAGTCTTAATGTATGTTCCCCTCATCACCAAATCATGCCATACTCCACATCCAAAAGACATCATCATTTGTGAGAATGATAATTTCTTACACATCCACTATGTACTTGGTAATTAGAGATTTTATCACGTAGTTGGAATCCTGCAAAAACTTCAATGTTAGAGAGGGAAATGTAGATATAGATATATGAGGAAGTAACAAACAAGGGAGCATAAATTCAGTGAAATCTGTGTAAGCAGACCAGTGGAGACTAGTGGCTACAGAGATGCCTGTGAGGGACGTGACTTCAGACCCAGAAGTGACTGTGGATCCGGACGCTAACTTCCCTGCCTTCTCCCCACAGATCTCTCCCCTCTTCCAGCATTTCCCTTTCCTCCTTTCACTAACAAGAATGAATTTTGCTAGGATCATGCACCCAGTAGAAACTACATTTCCCAGCCTCTCCTTGAAGCTAGCTTTCTTCTCCTCTTCCTCTTTTCCCTTCCTGCAGGCTGGAATGTGGACCTGAACCTTTTGCCTGTAACGAAGCTCTCGCTATGTTAATGTGCAGAGCAGGGAGAAAGAAGATCTCTGAGTACCTCTTAGGCAAAGGTGGTCTACCCATTACACCCTAGCTGCATATTTTTAGACTATTACATAAGAGAGGAGAACAAGTTTCTCTCTTATCTGAGTAATGAAACGCTTTGGTCTCTTTATGGCAGTGGCTTAACCTGCGCAATGGTAAAAAAGGAAAGTTTTTCAATGAAATGCTTCAAAGGGCAACTGGGATTTAGATTAAACAGAACACGAAGAGAGCTAGCAGAAAGAAAACTAAAATCCTGCCTAAAGGGAAAGAAAAAAACAATAATGTGGACATAGCACATGACAGGCTTGAAAGGGAGTTGATGGATCGACTTTGTTGAAAGTAAAGATACACATATGGAGGGTTACAAAAGACAAAATTCAAGCTGATTAGTGGCTAGATTGTGGAAGCATTGAATAAAAGCTAAGTAAAATTCTTCACACAAGAAATAGGACCAAGGTTTTAAGAGATCATCCTGTCTGAAAGACATTGGTTGGCCAGAGGCAGCCTGCAGAGATAGCATCCAGAAGGGATGAGGGAAGAAAAGTCTGAACTGAGATGAAAAGGAGATTGGGTCTGGGGAGAGCCTCACTTGCCCTGGTGACTATTTAGATATATAAGTCAGGTTTTGAGCTTGGATGACTTAAAGGAGTGAAACCACAGGATAGCCCTATTTATATATGAAAGAATTTGCTGTTTTATATATTCCAAAGTGATAGTGGTGCATTCGTGATAACATATATATATATATGCAAATTAAAGCCCTGGGGATCTGTTCAGTTAAAGATATGTCTTCAGGGGAATCCGAAAGAAAGATTAAAACCATGGGGAAAGAGATGATTGGTCTAAGAAAAGCAGTGCCACCAAAGGTCCAGAGGATGCTGCACAACATAGGGCTGGGAGGGGCAAGAGGGAATAGAACTGTAAAAAGAGATTAAATTTAAATCCAGGGTTCATGTTCTCTTTGTCAAGCTTTACTTGAATCTTTTTCTCTAAAATTGGTTCCTTTTTCTCTCTGCTGCCAAGATGCTCATGATATCCTGCCTTGACTTACACAAACTCCTTCTCACTGGCCTCTTTCTAATTGGTTTCCAACTCCAATTCCAAGTTCTGCCAAATGTTACTGCCAAGTCCATTTTCCTTTCCTGCTGTCCAGACTGTTTCTCCCACTCTTTTCCCATGACTCTGCTCCTGCTTGCAACACATCTCTTGTCTTTCTACAGCCCCCAACCCACACCCCAGCCCTTCCTCTGGGCTGCTCGTCCCCTTTGGCACCTTTAACTACCAAATTCAGGATCTCATAACTTGAGACCAACACCCTACGTCATCCTCCCCCACAGACCTCCCAACTCGTGCACATCAACACAGCTCCTGTTCCTGCTGTAAAAAGCCCAGCATATCCACTTCCTTTGTGAAATCTGCTAAGTCTAATAAATGCAAGCTCCACGCTGCTTTTCCCTAGAGTGCACAGAACAGTATTGCTTGTACTACGGGCTGCTTCCTGTCCCTACTACCTCTGGGGTCTTTTATTGTTGGTTCTGGAAAAATATGATTTCATTACTGTCAGATGAATTCTGTTCCTTGTAAAGCACACCTTGGAGTTACATTGGGGTACTGCATAAATAACACAAACCTTACAATGCCTCTTTGATGAGAGGGCTTAAACCCAACAAATTTGCCCAAAAGCACCATGAGCTTTGTCTTAGTAAGGCCTAAAAGAAAACCATTATCTGCCAAGAAAAGGGAGAAGATTAATGTACAGAAGGAAAGCTGTGATGTTTCTTTTGTCCTCAGTAAACACTGCTCATGAAAAAAATCGTATCTTTGGGTGAATAAGAAATTCAAGGAGCATTGTAGGTCGCTCAGCATAAACTCTTCAGCTACGGAACATTCTCAAGGACACAGCCTATTGTTATCACAGAAAGCCTTGCCTCTTCTGAACCTTTGCTTATGTCAGTTTTGCTCAGCATATTAGTATATGCTAATCTAGTTCAATTCTGGTGAAAATACAGCCTAATAAATTTTAATTCATATCAATATTTATAAATACATAGGTACTGTCTTAGTCAATTTCCCATCACTGGACACAATACCCAACACCTACAACTTAAGGAAGAGATGTTTATTTTGGCTCACAGTTTTGGTCCCTGGTCACCAGGCTCCAAAGCAGAAACTGCACGGTGGAAAGGCATGGTCACAGAGAAGGAAAGCTGCTCACTGCACGGTAATCAGGAAGCAGAGACAAAAATGAAGAGGCAAGGACAAGAATACATTTTTCCCGATCATACTCCCAGTGTCCGCCCCTAGAGCCAGGCCCCACCTAACAGCACAGAAAAGCATCACTGTTTTTATTAACTGATGAGTGTAGTGTCCCCATGATCCAATCATCTTCCTAACATTTCAGACTTTTGGGGAACATTTTAGACTGAAGTCATAACAGGTACAACAAATAACAATCATATATATGAACATAATTTAAATGTTTCTTAGTCCTAACTTTTCTCCTTAACAATAAAAACAAAAAACAAATATCATTTGTTCATGTACACTTCATATTTTCATAAAATGTAAAAGTTGAATATCAAAGAAAGGCTTATTCCATTTATTTTAAATGAATAAAAAATTTTCAATATTCACCAATCAAATTTTACTTTCAAAAAGAAACAGACATTTGTCAGTTTTCCATCATACAAATGACTTGATGAACCATAATAAAATTGCACAAACCTCAAAGCCTAAATAACCATATAAATACTTTGAGACAGATGGTGGATCACAACAGGGATGTATTATGAATTCCAAAAAGATTGCCCTCTAGAATACAACCAAAAATGACTAAAGAAGCAAAAATGTAAAGTGGAACCAAAATAGAAAAATCACATCAATTTTTAAAAGATCAAGAAGACAGAATATAGATTATGTTAAAATCACTCTGGAAATAAAACATTTAAAACTGAACCACTGTGCTTATGTTAACAAGGGAAATAGAAATCTATTTCAACGAGTTGATGAACACTGGCCAGATCATGTACAAATTTGTAGAAAATTATAGCCTATGGCTATAAACCACCTTATTTCTTGCTAATGGCATGGAGATATCCCTACCGATCATATTCATTGTTGGGATCTCTTAATCTTCTTTTCTGGTTCTTAGCTGCATGTGACTTAGGAACTATTACGGAAGAGAGTTAAGTTCTCATTGACAGGTTTTATATTTCCAGTAATACTCAAATGAATCAAAGGTTAAAGGTGTGATCAACAGTTCTAAT
This sequence comes from Ctenodactylus gundi, assembly GCA_004027205.1. Lineage (NCBI taxonomy): Eukaryota > Metazoa > Chordata > Mammalia > Rodentia > Ctenodactylidae > Ctenodactylus > Ctenodactylus gundi. The sequence goes on from PVKB01000701.1 coordinate 243,346, forward strand.
TTGTCAAAAGCCCGTAATAAATGTGTAGCAAAATATTCAGAAATGCCTATTTTAACACTGACTGTGTGGTGTATTTTCTTGGGCCATATACAAAATAATATAGCTTCATGGCTGAAGCATACATATCAAGCAGTCTGTGATGTTTATTATTTGCATGGTGTATATACACATACATTTTCACCTGCTTCTGCTTCACCTCTCACCACTTTTTTCCCCCTTTTCTGTCCTCCAGCTCTTCCAGTCTTCTTTCAGGATGCATTGTGGTCTTTCTGACTCAAGAGTTTTCACATCTGCTCTTCTCTCTGCCTGGGTCCTCCTTCCTTTTTATCGGGGTAATGCTTATTCGGCCCTATGTCTCCTTTAAAATATGATTTGCTCTACTATAGCTTCACAGAAGATATTCAGATCCCTTCAATACATGTGCCCTGGTTGTGGCTAAATTTTATTATTTAGGTCTTAGGTAATAAAGCTCCAAAAAATGAGGAATCCTATCATTTTTTGAGATTTTTTTCTTTTCAAACATTAAACTTCCAGTGTCAATATATGACCATAGAATGAAGAAATTCAAATGGCTAATACATAAATGAAAAGATGTTCAACACCCTTAGCCATTAAAGAAATGCAAATCAAAACATCACTAAGATACCATCTAACTCCAGAAAGTAAGGCATATATCAAGAACAAAAACAGCAATCAGTGCTGGTGAGGGTATGGGGGAAAAGGCACCCTCCTGCACTGCTGGTGGGAATGTAAACTGGTACAACCACTACGGTAAGCAGTATGGAAGTTTATCAAAAGATTGGAAATAAACATCCCCTCGATTCAATGATACTTCTTCTGGGAATTTTCCCAAGAGTTAAAAACAACACAGAGATACATATATACCCATGTTCATAGCAGCACAACTATCAATAGCTAAAATGTGGAAGACACCAAAATACCCATCAATGGACCAATGCATACACAAACTGTGGTATTTATACACAATGGAATACTACTCATCTATAAAGACAGATAGGTTGGAGGCTTTTGTAGGTAAATGGATACAACTTGAGACCATCATGCTCAGTGAAATGAGTCAGGAGATTAAATATCAAATAGTTTCTCTAATATGAGAAACCAAGATCACAATTATTTCATAGAACTAATTAAGGGGAATAATGGGCAGAGGGGGAGAAGGGGGGAGAGTTGAAAACAGGTAAAGGATTTGAAATTTTGCCACAATATGTATATGCACAAAATATTCTAGGGCAATGTAAACATTATGTATTGCATCTATACATATCAATAAAATGAGGAAAAATTTGGTCATAGGAATGGCTGCCAACATTTGCTGAGTAAAGGAAGCTCCTGGTGAATATGGTGCTACTCTGAACAGTTTACAATATCTTATTGCTAAGCCAGGATTTCTTCCCAAAAGGGAGCTCTCTCTTTGATACATTCTTGTTTGGATGTATTTACCTTCTGAGTCTAAATGCAAAACTCAAGGCTTTCCCTGAGACTATTTAGGTGACTGGCAAAGTGACCAGAAAAAATTTCATCTTAAAGTTTAGGAGAAGATAGGAGCTAGACACTGTCTCTCTGGACTAATTGGTCTGGATAGGGAAGTGACTCTCTGGTAACACTTAGTACTGTTGAACTGAGATGTCATGGACCATGACAAAGAGAGAGAGTTCTCAACACAGAGACAATTGCCATAGTTTGAATTTGCATTGTCCCTAAAGAGCCTCATGTATTTAGACTAGGACTGGATCATAGGGGTTAAATGGATCAAGTGGATTTATACAATTATGATTTGATGTACTGTTAGGGCCTGGTGGGATCAATCACTGGGGGTGTGACCTGGAAGGGAATGCCTCCTTTGCTAACTCCACCCTTCTTTCTGCTTCCTGTTTTGTTCTGCTGTGAATAGCATTTCTCCAACCAGGTCCTCTACCATGACTTTATATCATGACCAAACATGAATAGACTGAGAACTCAGAAATGAGATAAATGTTTCCTTAAGTTGGGTCACGTACCGTGTCCCAGCAAGGAGAAAGTGACAACAAGCAAGTGGCATATGGCAGAGGGCCTTCATGATTACTGGAATGATTTCATGAAGAGGTAGAGAATGTTATAATTTACCAATAAGGTGTATTAGTTATTTTAATCTAATGGAATGTAGCCATGGTACCACTCCTCTTCAGAGGAACTTCCCCTTTTTCAGAGTCAGATGGCAAGGCATCACAGTGAGACTACAGAACTACAGGGACTAAGTAGCACTCACAGATCCATGGGAAAGTGCTGCTATTGTCAAGGTGCATTACTGTTTTGTGGGTGTTATACTCTGCAGAAGACTCCTTCTTTGACCCAGATAAGCAGACCCATCAGAAAAAGTCGTGCTCAAAAGTGTAAAGCACACAATTAACATACAAAATGTGGTCAAAATATGCTTAAATTTTAAAAATCGTTACAGTATACAACACATTACCGTTTGTTCTCCTCGAAGTACTTCCTCTCACTTCAAACACAAGTACACGCTACTTTCTGAAGCAATTCTGAAAGTCTTCTTTCTTGAGCATTTCTGGTTGTGTTGTTGTATTTCCCTGAATAAAAAAAAAAAAATCTATCTTTTGTGATTATTTTGACTTTGGAAAAGAGCCAGAAATCATGTAGCACCATATCTGATAAATAAGATAGATGAGGACACACTATGTATTCATGAGCCTGCTTTTACATTAGATGACACTCAGCAGCAACATTTACAGTAAATTTATCACACCTCATAAAGACACCCATGAAACAGGACTTTTAAGACAGTTTCAGAAAGTGGCAAGAACAATGGATGTTTCTGAAGTAAGAAGTAATGTTGACAGGGGCTGATGGCACTGTCTTTTACTGTAATAAACTTTTAAACATTCACCATATATTTCAGTCATCTCTCACATTCATACATACCCATAATTTCTTTTGTACCATAGACTCCAATAAATTTGAGAGATACTGAACCTATACTTTCTCTGGAGAGTCACAAGTTGTGCAGAGCAGTGAAGATTTTGAGAAGGCCTGCAGTAAAGGAGGCTCTTCAACTGACTCGACCACGAAAACTTATTTTTCAAACAAAAAACTGTACAGCCATCAGGATAATCTTAGTAAGGTTGTTGCTTCAGACAACCTCTAAACTCCAGTGGCTTCTAGTATCAAGGTTTACCTAGCCTTCATGCTGTATATCTACAGTGAACCTCTGCTACATAATTCTTATGTTGGGGGTCCAGCTGTCAACACATCTTCCATTAGAGCATTTCTGGTGGCTCTACCGGAGAGAAGGTGAGCTGAGTGTTTTCACAGTTAAGGGTTCCAGCCTCAAAGTTACATATAAGTTTGGAATTTGATCTTGTAAGTTCATAGGCCACAAGTAGTTACCTGGTCCCACCCAATTCAAAAGGGCTAAGAAAATACTATCCTCTGACTAGAAGGTAGATATCCAGAAATCATCTAGAGAGCCCCATTAAGGACAAACTAACACTGTTAACCCAATGGGACACTGACACTCAAGTACGGCTGGGACCCACTGTTGCTGATATTAAAAATCAAGATTTACAATAACTACTATTCAAGAATTTTCAGCACCTGTGCTAAAGTTATATGATCTTATTTAGGGAGAAAGGATTGCAAGGATAATTTTTAAAAACCAATTATGGGGAGTGTTACAAAAAATTCTTTTGGGGAATTTTATGAAAACAATTTCTTTTCACTTCAAGTCTCCAGAAGAATTCCCACAAGAGATAATAAAATCATTTTCAGCCACTTCCTCCTTGCTTCTCTCAAACACAAATAGAAAACAAAGATAATTTCCTACCAGCCTATTTCCACACTTTTAGAGGGAGATGTATCACAAACGCACATTTAGCAGTGTTTGCACTAGCGGGCAATGAGTTAATGGTGACATCATACAAATCTCCTAATAATAGCAATAAATATGGCACAGGACTTGTCTAAACTTTAAAAAGCTAAGTGTACTTATGTTGCCAAGATACCCTCTGAAAATTGTGAAGTCTGAATGAATTACTGTCTTGATACCTTGCTTGACAGTTGGTCTTAACTGTGTCATCTAATGACAACACAGCACAAAAATGCTGCGCTGATGCTCCACAGTAAGTACTTTAGCTCTGAGGTGTCAGCACCCAAGCACTAGGCACAGTGAAGGTACTTATCCAGGGCCATTCAAGATTCTTTAATTCATTGTTGCTGCGAGAAACACAGGCTGTTAAATTCCTGTCATGCCCTCCGCCACCTCCAAGATCCCCCCAGGCCTGCTCTGCAATGACCCTACGTGCTACAAATGAAATAGCTTGGCAAATGTTCAGCACATGGTAGTCACCAGATCTTGGTTGTTATCACTACCATGGCTTTGTGTCTCACAAATGGTGCCTTCTGTGTCACACTCCCTTCCTAGGTTCTAAGGTGTGATATACTTTTCTAAGTTCAATCCAGCGCTCCTGAGAGGGAGAAACTCTAATATCCAAGGCCTCTTCTGTATTAAGCTTTTCTTATTTAAAACAGGAAAGATAAATCACCTTAGAAATGACTTAAAAATCCATGTGTGCCTCTAGATAAATGTCCCTAAGCCACAACCTTAAATGGTAAAAAGGAAGAACAAATTAAAAGTAATTCCTGATAACTATACCACAAAGATGCACGGATTATAATGTGCTTACTCTCACACTGCACTACCTCCATATTTGTCAAGATTATTGCAACACTTATAAATTAGTTCAATATATATTTGATTTTATTAATGAATCTGATATGCTCTAATAGTCTTCGGTTTGTCATATCCAAACATCATTCGTTCCATTCACTTAATGCGTCAGCCTCCTCTTCTTGTCCACGTATGTCTACTGGTGACTGGTCAACAGAAGCTGAATCTTTGTATCTCACTGAATCCAGCTCAGAAGGTACCTCATTTGTAGAGGCTTTCGTCCCCCAGAAAGATTTCACTGCCGTCCTGGGGGAAGAAACAAAAAACAAAAACAAAACCCACAATATGAAATGAAAAATAAAAACCTAAATTTACATTTACATTTTGTATATATGTCTTAGTTACTTTTTCGTCCCTGTAACTAAATACCTGACATCCACAATTTTAGGGAAGAAAGATTTATTTTAGCTCACAGTTTCAGGTCACTGCCCTTTCATGGGTAGCCAGCAACAGTGGAAGCACACGGCAGGGGTGGAAGTGTAGGCAGCTCCTCGTGGCATTGTAAATCGGAAGCTATGCTCCACAAAGAAAGAAGGAAGTAGCATATACCCTTCTGAGTCCTGTCCCAGTGATCTGCCTCTTCCAGGTCCAGCTTCAACATTCTACCCCTTCCAAATTTAGGCCCCTAAATCACCACACATCTGTAATCTATAATCTACTTTACACCTGTCTTCTATCAAACAACTATAATCTACCACACACTCATAAGCCACCCCTCCAAACCAGGGCCCCCATCCCCTAAGAGCACATGGTTGCATAGATAATCTGTAACATCCAAATACATTGGGCTTTTGTGGGACATTCCACAACCACACACAATAAAACAGACGTGCATTTTATTCATAAGTAAATTTTAGTTTATGATATATAGCTGCATTATGATATAAATGAGCCGTTAGAGCTACCACATATAATACTCACACAGATATCATATTTTCATACAAATTAATTAGCAGACTTCAATAACCAAACTTTAAAGTTGTGAGGACTGTAACTGGACAATACATACATTCATTTGATAAACTATTTTTGAGGTTAGCAATTGCCTTGGAAAATTATTTAACAAATTTCATTTAAAAGCTCTCTCGTGGCCGATGAAATAAGTCATGAGATTGTTTTAAAAAGCATTTACACCAGGCATGGTGTATAATACAGATAGAGTAATACTCATGTTTACAACAGCACAATCAACAATAGCTAAAATGTGGAAGTGCTGAAATACCTATCAAAAGACCAATGGATACAAATATTATGGTGTATGTGCTCAATGGAGTTATTGCTCTTCCATAAAGACAAATAGATTTGAGGCTTTTGTAGGTAAATGAGCACAACTTGAGACTATCATTCTTAGTAAAATGAGTCAAACATAGGCTAAATATCACATGGTATCTCTAACACGAGAAACCACAGACTATAGGCATTTTATAGAACCAAATCGGCGTGAGAGGAGTTTGGGGGGATAGGGAGGGAATGGGGGGCCAAAAGGGTGAGAGGTAGAGATGGTAATGTTGACATGACATATATGTATACAAAGTAATCCAGCTCAACGTACCCATTGTATATAACACACATGCACACACGCACACACACAATTAGGACAGAGCAAGAGCTACCTCAAAAAAAGGTGACAACAAATGCTGTCCTTTCACCTACCAATTTATAATTATGAATATCAATATGAAGATCACGAACACACAGATCACGACTCCTATGGTCAGCACAAAAACTAGGAGTGTATCAATGTGTGACTGGGTTGATCTCACCTGCATTTCTGAAGAAAACACACAGACGTTAGATAATTACTAGGGACAGAAGAATGAATGGAAATTTTATATCTGTAAAACAACTACAGAAAACTATAAAAAGAATTAAAAGAAAATTTAATTTTTTCTCTACATATTTAAATTTATTTTTCACATTTTTATTAGTATATATGCAAAAACACTGAATAAAGCTTGACAGTGAACAACTATATCATCACCACCTAGCCACATTAATATTTCACTATTCTTCTAGCCAACTACCCCTCTATAAATCCATCACTGCAGCACTTTTTCATGAATTTCAATACAGACGTGCACAGTTCCCCGACAACATTTCACCTAAAATACCATGAATTGGAATACATTTGTTTACATTTCGAGGGTAAATTTTACACATTAATATAATGAGTTTCACAAAGATCTTAAATGTGCATTGCTCAGTTTCGGCAATGCAAACATGCATGTATAATCAAATGCTTATCAAGATGCAGAATGTGATTATACCCCAGAAAGCTACCTTGAGCCTCTTCCCAGTTAATCCCTGCCCCATCTTCCAGATACAATTGTTGCCCTAGTTTTCTTTTCCACCACAGATTAGTTCTGTTTTAAAACTTCATCTGAATGCAAGTACACACCATATACTCTGCTGCATAAAGCTGCTTTCTCTCTCAGCACAATGTTTTAGAGATCCACCCATAGTATTAGGTGCAATTATACTTTTTTACTTTTTATTCTGAGTAATATTCCAGTTTCATTTTTTTCTCAATGGATACTTAAATGATTCCAGTTTTGGGTATTACATATAAAGCCCATGAACATGATTGTATAAACCACCTTGTAAATATGTAGTTTCATTTTTCTTAGGTAAATACTTTAGAGTGAAATTTTTGTACCACAGGACAGAGGTACACGTACATTTCTAAGAAACCGAGACCTTTCTCAAACTTGATTGCACTCATTGTACATCTCTTGTGAATTTCTCCCAGACCATGGCTTGCATACTCACTCATCAAATGATTTTTTTCATTGAGATGAAGTTTTAGATTTTTATGAAGTCTAACTTATTCAGTATTTCCATTATGGTGATTGTTTTGTGAATCATGTCTAAGAAGACTTTCCTACTACTGAATCATGAAGATGTTTGGTTATGCCAGCTCCTTAAAGCCTTATGGGTTTAGCTATTACACTAAGAATTTTGGTATATCTCTAATTTTTGTATAAGATTGGGGTTAAATCTCATTGTTTCCACACAAATATTCACATAGTATTCTTTTCTTCCGTATCATTGTTTTCTGAAAATAAGACTATTAAGAGGCAAAGCTATTCTACAACACATGTGATAGCTGTACTATGTTATAATGTGATGAATAGTCCATCTGTATTCAGTATTAGTTGTTTTGTGAATTATCTAACTTTCTGTGACTTTCTAGTTCCAAATTCTAGAATCATAATAACATTCATGAACAAAAGAAACATGGGATGAGGCTGGAAGAATGGCACAGTGGTTAAAACACTTGCCTAGCAAGCAAAAGGCTCTGAGTTCAATTCCCCAGCAGTACATAAAGCTGGGCATGGTGACGCATGCCTGTAATCCTAGCACTTGGGAGGCTGAGGCAGAAGGACTGTCATGAGTCCAAGTCTAGCTTGGGCCACATAGTAAGTTCAGGACCAGCTTCGTCTTCAGAGTATGACCCTGTCTCAAAAAAAGAACCATGGAGATCATCTGATTCCAATATTGTGAGAAAAAAAAAAAAGACTAATGATTTGTGCAAGTGATGTCTTGACTATTTTAATATTGGTAAGTACTAGTCAGTCTATTAGATGTAGTTTCCTTTATCAGCAATCTAAATTGCTTGTTTTTTTTATTTTTTCTGATCCTGAATTACCATAAAATATAACTCTGTTTTTCCTCAGTAACTATTCTAAAGTTATAAACTCCATCTAGTGAACTCACTAAATAGTTCAAGTATAACCAAGAAATTATATTCATATTATATTCCAACATTGTTGAATTTTTTAAAAATTAAAAATAATTTTAGCTTTAAGTAGGTGAACTTTAAAAACTTAAATGGAAGACACCTTTTAGGAATAAAACCTATTTCTCCACTATCTTGCAACATAAGGGAAGAAAGAGTAGAGAGTAAAGCGGTACAGATTTTGGCTCATTACAACAGCATACTCACAAGGGTCAACTGGGACTACTTTCTTACATCTAATTTTTAAAAAGCTGAAGCTCATAATCTCAGGTCTTTGGGAGGTGAAGGCAAAGGATTGCAGTGTAAGCCCAGCCTGGGCAATTCAGTGACTGAGACCCTGTCTAAAATAATAAAAGAGGAGCTGTGGACATAGATTAGTGTGAAAGCAGTGAGTTCAATCCTTAGTACCAAAAAAAATTTTTTTTTAAAATTTTAAAAAGCTGAACTTCCCAGCATAATTTTCTAACAAAAAATAGGCTGAATTTAAATATTCTCATTCTTTACATAAACAAAGCTTACATATACATTGTTTTCTACGGCAAAGTAGCAAACTATCACAAATTGGGTGACTTAAAAACAACAGAAATTTATTGTTTAGTTTCACAGTTCTAAAGACGAGCTATGACAAAAAAAAAAAAGCATGTAAGGCCACTATCCCTCTAAGGGCTCTCTCACTGTGACATTCAGGTCTGGGAGTTCCAGAGTTTTCTGCTTTATAGTAACATAACCCTAAGATCTGTTTTTATGGTGCTGTTTCTTCCCTGTCTATGTTTTTACATAGCATTCTTCCTCCCTCCCCACAACTTTCTCTGTCCATATTCCCCTTTTCTATGAAGACACTAGTCATAATGGAATAAGATCCTTCCTACTCTAGCATGACTTCATCCTAACTAATCTAATTACAATGACCTGATTTCCAATTATGTCCACATCTGGATTCTGTGTGACTCTGGATAAGTTATTTGCTATACCTTATTTGTTTACTTGTAAAGGCCTAGGATTTCACTTATCTTTTTTTTTTCAGAGGCACACAATTCAACTAACAACATCTAATTATATTTTTCCCATTCAATATATATAATTATATATATATATATATATATATATATATATATATATATATATACATTAAATACACAGTGGTCACATAGAGCTTAAAGAATTTTGTGCACATATAAATTATATCAACATTAAAATTCCTTTCCATCCCAATTTTTGGCCGTCCTGCACCTCCTCCATCCTTCCTAACTTTGACTACCACACTCATTGGGTTCTATAGAATGCCTGAATTCTGGGTTTCTCATATTAGAGAAACCATGAGATATTTAGCCTTCTGCATTTGACTCATTAAGCATGATGGTCTCAAGTTGTGTTTACTTACCTACAAAAGCCTCAAATCTATCTGTCTTTATGGAAGCGGAGTACCCCAACAATGTCTAATTATAAAAGACAACTATTGTGGGAGTAAAAAATGAAATATAAAGGAATAGACAGGAGTTTTTATTAGATAAGCTACATTTATCCTAAAATATTTTAATTACATATTTGTTTCAAGCTAGTACCATATTGGGTGGCCATTTTTAATAAAAACATTTATTTGATGTCTAAATAACCAAAAGGGTCTGTTATAATGTACCCAATTGTCAACTTACAAAGAAAGTAAGAAATACTTCTGAAAACTTACTTTCATTTAACTAATGCTGATACTAAGACAGCACAACTACCACACCAAGTCTGTGCTGTTGCAACAGACAGAAATCAACTTCCTTTCAATAAAGGACAGGCATTTAGAAGTCTCTGTTCCAGTCCTTTGGCTTCTCACTAGCAAATGCATAATTCTCTCTTTGCATGAGAGAAGGTAACTACTAGAGAGTCTTACCAGGGATTAGGAAGGGGGGACAGAGTCCAAGAGAGACCCAGACACCTTAATATCATAAGCCAAGACTAGCGAGGTGTTTTTAGTATGACATTTTGGTTCTCTTTTGCCTTTTTAAGTATTTTATCAATATTATTACCCTTTCAGTGACTGACCAAGCCCACTCAGTCAGTCAACGAGAACAGGAGAGGGGGAGTGCAGATTGAAGAATACCGGACTCTTGCAAGGGACACTGCAAAAGACGCTTTATTATCTACATCCTCCTTTTTATACTCTCCTTGCCTTCCCACTAGTTTACAGTCACGTGTTTCCACACCTGATCCAAATTTCAAACGGAAAACAAGCAAAACAACACGTGACTTCAAACGGTTAGTAAACAAGCAACATCTGGAATTTCAAATGTGCAAATGGTCAAAACAACACGTAACTTAAATTTAGTAAACAAGCAACACCTGGAATTTCACAGGGTTCAAACGGTAAACAAGCAAAACAACACGTGATTTAAAGGAACTTGGCTGAGGTCAGCAATGCTGAGGCTCCCTGAGGGCCCCAACAAGTGACACCTGATATGCCAGTGGATGAGCGGTCATTAGCTTTCATCATGAACATTTTTTCTTTTTGTGGACTCACACATCAAGGAAAGTTTAAGCATCAGACAGTTTTTTGAAAAATTTATCTCAAAATACTTGACCAGGTTTTCACTTCAACAAAGGGTATTTCAGTGTGTGATATCTCCAGACTATAGCAGAAACTCTTTATCTGAAGTTCAGAAATTGCTTCAGGAGGTCCCTGTAGTCCTTTAAAATTAAATAAAGCTTTGGCATGTTTGTATACGAGCATATTTTTCTGGGAAAATAATTACGGAGCCTTGACTGCACACTGTAAAGAATTGGGATCAAATGTCCTGTACCTAACAATACACATGAGCACATTATAAACAGATAAGAGCAACCAGATGAAAGAAAATAATTACCTGAAAACAAACTGAAAGGAAATGTGTATGGATCTGCCATACAAGTGAAACACAATTTGTAATGTGTAAAATTATGTTTAGGACAAAAATCTATGTTTTGTAGCATGTATCAAGAACTATGTTACTGTATCATCAAAAATAATTCCTTTAAAACAATTGTTTTTAGAGAAAATGCTCTGATTTCAAGTTTCTTAAATTTATTTTTATGCAAAGATTTTTTTGGTAAGCATTCATGAGAACTCCATTTACACGTTTTTACTTTGTTTGATGAAAGTAAATGCAAGAATGTATTTCAAAATAAAGGTCAGGTCTTTCAAGGACCATTTGCCTGAAGTAAGCCATATCTAACTTTACTTTGTGAAAAAATAAAATAAGTTAAATATTATTAGGTAGAAAAAATTTCATAATATAAACAGTGAGTACCAAGGGATGCTCCCTGGGCAATCAACAACAGTTCATCTGGGAACTTGTCACTAAAGCAGATCTGCATATACTGCTGCCCAGGCCTACTGAAGCAGGGATCTAGAGTTGGGACTGGGTTGAGAAGCCCTTAGGTGATTCTGATAATCTTTACAGTTTAAGCAAACCAAAACACTGCTGGACACTTACCACTTACTGCATAGACTGTGAATTTAACAGACGCTATCACTGCATGGTTCTCCAGGGTTTCGCACTCAAAAGCCAGGGGGTGAGCCTCTCTTCGCACGTCTAGGATTGCTGAATCATTGGCAAGTACAACAGGTTGCTATTTTAAAATAAAAATTTAAAAAGTATCCTTTTTCACTTCACTTACAATCAGGAAACAATTTATTTCCTTTAACAACATCAAAAAAAAAAAAAAATGTGACACTCATTCTTTGTGCCTAGCAAGGCAATTAATCCCATACGTGAATTTGGGCTTCAGACAATCCAGACTTCAAATTTCAACACTACCATGTGCTTACTGTATGATTAGGGAACTTTACTCACCATCTCTCAACTGCTGACCTATAACATGGTATAATACTACAAATTACCTTAAGGCTGTGATGTGTATTAAATGAGACTCCGCAATCATTATACACCCGGCATTTAAAAGGCCTTCAACTGGTAGTAGCTACCAATGAAAAACCCTGCTTTCAAAATATAGTACTTCATAAAAGACAGATGTTTTTAAGTTCTGCTTACAGCTTGTCTTAAGACATGTATAAACTTTTAGTTTCATCAAAAAAATCTGAATTCCAACAATACAAAGTCATCTGATTTTAATCTCACTTTTGCAAAAACTGCTTTGAAGGAGAGCTTTCTGACCGTCATGAGAACTGGGAAACAAATTTGGTCATTCACTAGAAAGCACAAGAGTGCATATGTTCATTACTTACTTGGTTTGGCCTCAGAAATTTCCACATATATTTGAATCGGTTTTCAGGAGATATATGAATACATGCCAGTCTAACACTTTCAAGACTTTCTGAAATTGGTGTACCCCCTGAAAAAAATAAATACACAGATGCCATTTGGCACTATAAATTGCTTTACATACAACACTACTTTTAAAAAGTCATTCCCAGTTTTAAAACGCAGTTATGTTGGACGATATCAAGTCTTATAATGGGGAGCAAATTGTAGAGGATTAGGAAAGTGATATGTACAAATACAACGTCATCAAAAGAAGCAGGTGAGGAGATGCCATGGCTCCCTGTTTTGTTTTGTTTTTTTTTTTAATGTAGAATAAACGGTGGAGAAGAGACTTGGGCAATAATCTTGGTGACTAGAACTCTTGAGATCTGTTAGTGCCTTCTAATATACTTGTTAGGAAACTTCATTAGAGATACAGAAATGTCAGAATAGCATAATTTGATACTGAGCCTCAAAGTTCCCAATTTAAGGTTTATCAATCTCCTGACAAAATGCCATGACCAAAGCATTGAAAGCATAGCCTCAACTACAAACCCCACAGAAATACAGGTGCCAGTGTCTTTCAGTGTCTACAGAAGATACATTAGCCAAGTTTTAGACATCACTGAAACAAAAATTGCTCAGAGCTACAAATGTTTAGATAAAATGTGAAATTTAAGCTTTTACGATTTCCTGTCAATTGGTTATCTCCTTGAACTTTGGGAATCTGAAGTTAAGGATATCTCCCCAGAGTCACCCTCCCCGCTACCAATCACTCTCCACCAGAGCCCAACTCACAGCCACAATCTACTGGTCCGCGGCATTCTTCAACCCTAACAATGCACTTGGATTCACCTCCAGGACACCCGTTCGTTAATATAATTTCTCTAGTACCGATACCTTTAGGAAAAGAAGTGGGCAAATGTTAAGAAACAACTAAGTGCAGAGGGTTTTTACTTTTCCATCCACGTCTGTTTCCCTCCTTTCCTTCTCTTCTTCCTTCCCCTTTCTCCTTTCCTTTCTTCTCTCCCTCCATCCCATCATCCTTCCTTCCCTCCCCCATACCTCCCTTCCTTCTTTCTTTGCTTTCAACTTCCCTAATTTCAGAAATGTAATTCCTAAATTCAGAGTGATGCCATTTAGAATTTTCCTTGGCCTCTCACTCTGAATTATTTTGTAAATTTTTCTCAAGTAAGTTACACAAAACACTAGCTCCTCTAGTTGTTACTATAAGCAAAAGGACTCCGTGATCAAGTACAGATCTGAAAATGGCACATTAAAACAAAATTAAAGGGTTCTTACTACAATGCGAATTCTGACTTTGTCTAGAGAAGGCCTATGATTCTGCAATTCTAACAAGGTCATTAGTGATATTGATCCAGCCAGCCCTTCTGTAGACAAACTTTTAGTAAGAGGAAGACCCTCTACTGGACAAGGAGATGGAAGGATGGAAAGGAAAAGGTATCTTTTGATTAAGTGATGGCTGAGAAGGGCTGTTGTATGGTTCTACTTGAATTTATGAAAGGTACTCTCTTAGGGGAACAGCCATATTCTGAAATGCATAAGTATTTCCCAAACAAGTATTTCATGTATTTTGTCAAACTTGGCTTGTTGAGATAGAGTGTAGGTGTGAGATATTCCAAGTAACACCTAAATATGTGCTTAGATATAAAAGATAACTGCTCAATATCTTTTATATAAAAATACTGTTTTAGGACTTAAATAGCATTTTCACTAAAGCATATTTCTCTTCTGGTTGTTTAAAACTGAAAGGGTTGTATGGATTTTTAATACTTCAGATATTACATATTAAGTTTTGGGATTATTTTGTCCTTGGAACTTACTACTATTTTAAACATTACATCTTTGACATTTTATTGTCCCTCTGCTCTACTGAAATAGACATTCCTTGAAGGCAGAGTTTTGTTTGTTCTGTTCACTGATAAATTCCAGGTAGCTATACCAATGCCTGATACTTAATAGGCAAAAAAAGTAACTCAACAAAAATTCTTTAATGACCCAGAAATTATTTTTTGAGTGAACACATAATTTCTAAAGTATTCTTTCTGCAACAAATATCTACCAATTCCAAAACTGATCAAAAGTAATTCAGTCTGTGAAAATTTAAGAAGCAAATCCAAAACTACAAATAAATAATCACAGTTTTATTACATAGCTTCCTCTCATTTTGACTCTGACTCATAACAAAGTTAAAGAAAAAATGACATCTAAAACTACCCTACGAGGTTGTGTGTAGTGGCTCATGCCTGTAATCCCAGCACACGAAGACACTGTAGCAAGAGGATTACAAATTTGAGCCCAGCCTGGGCAATTTGGCAAAACTGTCTCAAAAAAAAATTTTTTTTTTAAATCTAGGAATACAGCTCAGTACAATGGCAATGAGTTCTATTCCACTACCCACCCACCCCCCCCAAAAAAAAACCCACCACCAACAACTATAGCAAAATCTACTCTAAGAGACTCACGACTGCTTGCCAAGAGTTGGGAAGGTGGAGCAGTGGAGAGTCAGTGTCCAGTGGGCATGGACTTTCAGTTTGGAGTCCTGAAAAAGTTCTAGAAATAGATAGTGGTGATGGCTGTACTTCATCATGAATGTGCATAAGGTCACTGAACTCCAGATTTTAAAAATATTAAAATGGCAAACTTTGTGTTAGATATATTTGACCAAAATAAAAACAGCCATGTATGTCAAACAAAACAATTTAGATATAATTTTGACCAAAAATATTCTGATCTAGATGTATTTTTCGCCTTTTTAACTTCTTGTTATTTCTCTTTCCTTCTTGTCTGTATCGTTTTTGAGGCAGATTCTCATAGGATTAACTTGACTTGATTGTGAATTATGTCTTCTCTGCACCCCAGTTCATGGCAGAGTTTGCTAAAGCAAGATCAGCTTCACTGTAAACCTGTTAGAAATGAAAATTCTTAGACCCATCCACCTAGACAGTTAAAAGCTTTGCGCTTGGTGTAAAACTAGCTCCAAGAAGCCTTCCAAGCACTTGGTTTAGATCTGAGAACTACTCATACTCATCTATTACAGCCTTATTACCACTCCCACATGGTAGATTTTGTGTGCAATTTCTATCCACTAAATGATCAAAATCAGTCCTTTTTAAACATTATTATCTCTACGAAGTCAATACCCCTTTCTCCAAGACAAGACATAACATACAAATTGAAGAAACAAAGAATTTAGACTATTACAAACAAGCATATTTCTTGATAGATTTGCCAACACAGTATGTGGGAAGACATCTGTGAAATGCATTGTAAAATCTCTTATTTTCTGAACATCTGTGATGACAGAGAGAAATTTACTTTGGTGAAGACAGTTTATGTGGCAAAAAAAGGAGTTGACTTAAAAATAAAACTTAAGGGTTACAAACTGAAAATATCTTACCTTTTGAAGCAATCAGCTGAGTGTTCTGTATAAGTGATTGTTATTAGACACAAAAAGCAGTGAGAGTTGAAAATACACACATTATAAGCAAACAACTGCCACATTATATGTTCTTACCTTCCCTCACCCCAAGACCACAATCTGGTTATTCATTTACTCTGGGCTACTTACCACATGTGACAGTGCACATTCCAAATTCTACTTCTCTGACCACCGTCCTGTTCAAAACTAAATGCAGAGTATAAAGATACATTATTTAATCATGCAAAAGCTTTTATGACTGCATTTTATTTCAGATTAATGGGTATATTAGGTATAGAGATTAATGGGTTTCATTTTTGGTAGATCTTACAGGCATTTAACATACTCTGATCATTTCCGCCCTTTCCATCCCCGCTTGTCCTTCCTTCCCCTTGCCTCTGGTTTCTTTACTGTTTTCCAGTAGCGTCCTTTACCATTTTCATATGAAAACTTAGTTCTAAACTAAAAACCTTTTACTTAGGGATGAGGGATATAAATATTTGTCAGACGGGCAGCAAACTTTTCAAAACCTTTTCTAGTTGAACCAGAAAAGCAAAGCAATTCCTCATACATCAACTGCTATTGTCTAAATCACAAGAAGCCCAACTTTTGAAAGAACTTCATTAAGAAAGAACCTGTAAAGTAGGTTTGTGTCTCAATCTTGTACATCACTTTTCCATCAGTCAATAAATGAGGTAAAATTCCGTTTCAAAGAGAATCAGTGAAATGTCAGTAAATAAGTTATCAAAGTTTAAAAATTCTGAAATAACTAAATTTGCCTGCATATCTGTTACTTTAAGATATTTATGTGGTATAGATGTAAGTTCATTTAATGTAGCAATGTGATATAGTTTCAACTTTGTTTTATTGTACCAATTTACTTATTAGGTCACTGATGAAAATTTATCCTAAGAAAACTGATTGATGTAAAGATAACCCTGTGAATATACACACATGTACTTTCCAATATTTAGCTAAGGCATTTGAAATTTAACTTTTTTTCTTCTTTCCCAAATTTACTAGTGTTTTGAACTACATGCTTGTAGTTATTTTCTGATGTGAATTGGTGGGTCAGGCCAGGTTTAAGAATAGCAACAAAGATACAGCAAAATATAGGAAAAAAAAAAAAACTCTTGGTAAATATTCCAATAAAGGGATTGGTTGGATTCAGAAAAGAAGCATCAAGATTTGACCACTGTGACCCATTCAAGGAATAGGAAGCTGAGTTAGAGTGGTGACTTATGTGAAATGATTTAATGCAGAAGATTAATATGTTAAGTACTGTAGTCTCTGACTTGGAAAACCCAGAACACAGACATTCTATAAAACCACATGAAGTGATAGCCAGAGTTGGGGGAAGGGACAGGGAAGAGGTGGGAGGGTCAAAAATGAGAAGGGATTGTAAAGTTGATATGATACAATTGTGCACGAAATAGCCAAATTCATTGTCAATACTATGTATTACGTATGTATATTAATAAAAATAGTGGGAAAAATAGTTTGAGGTAGCCAAAAAAAAAGAGAAACAGAAACAGTCCTTTGAAATGTAAGATTTTTTTTTTCTATTTTCTATGGTCCCAAAAAAAAGCAAAGTCTTTATGTTAGGTGTTCATTAAAATTATAACTTACAGATTGGTTGTACTCATTCTCCAGTTTAAGATGGCAAATTTAAATATTTCCAAGATTTATTTCAACATTTAGCAGGCTAACTTAAGAATGTAATCATTTGAGAATATAACCATTTAAGAAGTTAAATATTATTAGTTCTAAATCAAATTTCTTTTTTTATAATCTTGCTAAAGTTTGGTATTCCACTAGCTATAGTACATAACCAATTCTCCACAGCTCAGACTGGGATTAAAATTTCAATAGAAAAAATACAAGGTATTAGAAGATAATTTGTAAAGGACATTGTATGTTGAGGAAACAAAACATATGGGAAAGTATATTGAATTTGTAATCCAAGGAGCTGCTTCCACCGTTAATTAGCTGTTTGAGTTTGAACAACTTAACTAAATTCTGTCAAATATAGTTAACCCTTCTTAAAATTTGGAAAGAAGAATGTATCTCATCTAATATAACAAACAAAACAAAATGTGTGAAAGAATTCTATAAATTGTTCAGCATTTTAAGTATGCTTAACATAATTACCCTATTCAAATTCATTTTGTAGTAATTAGTTTCATACGTTAGTAAGATTTTTCCTATTTTGATTATTATAAAATTCTGACAGTTTCATAAATATTTTATTCTGTACCTGCAAGCACCAAATACCTTGAAAACACAGTAGGCACTAGGGCATATAAGTATGTCAATATTGACTTTGTTAAATCATTTAGACTATCATGATGATCAATTCTGAACAGACATTTTATGCTTGGAATGCTTGAATCTTTCAGCTGGCACACTGTATAAATACAAGTTAAAAGCTAAGTTCTGAACAAAGAAAACATGTATAAGGGCGGAGGATGTGCTGAGTGACAGAGACCTTGACTAGCATGTGCAAGGCTCTGGGTTCAGCCCCAGTAAAAGGAAAGAGGGAGTATGTGGGGCAGGGCAACTAGGGGAAAAGAGAGGGGAGGGGACAAATACGAGATTTTTTTAAAACACAATTTCTTTTCAAAATGCATTAGTTGGTCAGTTTGACTATTTCTACTAATGGAAAAATTATTCAATTTCTCCTGAGTTTCCACAAAGAAAAAAAATGAGATTGAATCAAATAGTCTCCTAAGCCATTTTCAATTTTAATGCCGATGTACTGAATGTCTACCAGGTCATTCAATGATTTCTGTTTTTTGATGGGAATACTACACTGGTGAGTCAGGAGAATGATATGTATCTGGATTTCAGGGTAGCTTCTGTCATAATTTTCCATTATATACTAATGATTACAAAGGAAAAATATGACCTGAATGTCAGTAAAGTCTGTTTATGTACATGGTTAATCAGTAAGATACACAGGTATTAATTAGCTGACTGGAGGCAATGTGGTGGAAGTAATATGTCACAGGGCCCTGTCCTGTTCACTTGTTCAACACTCTTAATAATGATCTGGGGGGAAAAAACCTGATATACTGACCTAACTCAGGATTCTGCAGAGTTAAGAAGAATAAAAAAACACATTCCATGGGGCTGGAAGAAGGGCAGAGCAGTTAAATCACTTGCCCCTGAGTTCAATTCCCCAGCACCACATAAAACTAGACATGGTGCTGCATGTCTGTAATCCCAGCACTTGGGAGGCTAAGGCAGTAGGACTGCCATGAGTCCAAGGTAAGCCGGGGCTCCACAGTGAGTGCAGAACCAGTCCAGGCTACAGAATGAGACTGTCTCAAAACAAAAGTATGCTTCTAAATATTATATATTATAATGATGGGCAAATCTAACACAATGAACCTTAGGCAGGGAGGGTAGTTCAGAGGTAAAACATTCATGTAGCATATACTAGGTCTGGGTTCAATACCTAGCACCACAAAACAAAACAAAATTTTAGAGGAATAAAAGGACCTACATTTAGAGCTGAGATAAAAAAAAGAAATTACTGTCTGAGTTGATAGAAGAAAAGGTAAAAATGAGGAGTTGGTTCCACAGTGAGTTCAACAGGAGGCAAGAATGTAATGAGGCTTCCCTAAAAATCTACTGGGGCTTAAGTCTGCCCTGATAAAAGTGTCTATTATGATGCAGGTAATGATTCTGGTCTTTTTGTTTCATCCAGATCATGGAATGTTCTCTCCAGTTCTGAACAACACACGGTTAGCTTTTGGTGTACATTATCAGACTGCAACTGTAATCTTTTAGTTTCTTTTTGAGGGATGATTCACAAGGCGGCTATTTCATGACTTTTATTCTTTCTTAGAATAAGATAAAAGGAAAATATATTTAGTTTATAGGATAAAATTTACTGACAGAACTCATTCTACGCTGCGATTATAAGGCAGGTTTACTGAACTCTTATCCATGTTAGGGCATGTCCATATAGAAAAGTATAAATATATTTTTAAAAGTATACAAAAGGGTGGCAAATAATAGCCATTAAAGTACCTTTAATATAAAGTATCTGGTATCTGGTATAAAGTATCTGGTATCTTTGGAATTTTTCTCTTGAAAACTTTAATCTCATCATCCATAATGGTGTTATTTCATTATGACTGATCAACTGTTCTTATGTTTTAAAAAACTAAAATAATAAAAATTGAAGAGTGACTGGAATTGCCTACAAACACAATGAAACTGTGAAAAAAAATCACAGCTAACGTATCTATCTCTATTTTCTTATTTTTGGCTCATATATTTCATTCTTTTTTCAGGAATATATATATATATACACACACACACACACACACACACACACACACACACACACATCCACACACATATGTATGTATGTATGTATGTATGTATGTATGTATAAGCCTAGAGGCATTTTTCATGTAATCTCATTCTGATTTTTACTAATCAAAGT
The DNA here is from genome assembly GCA_004027205.1 of Ctenodactylus gundi. Taxonomy (NCBI): domain Eukaryota; kingdom Metazoa; phylum Chordata; class Mammalia; order Rodentia; family Ctenodactylidae; genus Ctenodactylus; species Ctenodactylus gundi. Next base: position 263,953 of record PVKB01000701.1, read on the forward strand.
CAGGATTTCAGAATTTTTAACTCTGCCCATAAAGGCAAAGAAAGGAATACATACTGACAGAGAAAAACACTTCACAAGTACTGAATGAATCATAAGATGAACACAGAAAGATACTAGCAATTTAGATAAGAGTGATGAGGGTAAAATTGATTGTATAAGCATAATCTCACTGAGAGATGATGTTATCTTAAATGAACATCTGGATGAATTTTCTCCAACTTCATCAATGAATGAGTGAACTTTGCATTTCTAAGGATGAAAAGAAAATATGGTGTTCTCAATCCAGTTATATCTTTCAAGAGGAAAGATTTGATCCTGAAATATTTTGTGACAGTAGCCTAGACTACACTTTTTCTAAAAGGCTGCGGACAATGTTCTTTCGTTTTTCATGTTTACTCACCAATACTTACCTGAAAAGATTTATATATGGATAAATCATGATGGCAGGTGCATATATTAATATAAAGGTGACAGAAATATATGGTATAGAAATACATAAAACTTATTGAACTAAACATTCCAACTGGTGTTTATAACTCTAAAAATGAAAATGTTTTGCAATTATTCAGCAAAAAGATGGCATTCTTTCCTCAAGAAAATATGTGCCTTTATACTTTTCAAAAGTATTGTTTTGCCAATACAAGTGAAAGAAGAACTAGACTAATGGTAAAGTAGGCTCTATTAGAGATGTACTTCAAATCCGGAATGGCTATTTACATGATGAATACATTCCCAATTCATGCTTAATGGATGAATATTTAGTTGCATTCAAATTACGTAGTCCAGTTCAAAGTTAGTTATAGCTTCAAAACTAAGAAGTGCGAAATAAAAAATATTGGGTTTTGCTATGTTTAAATTATTACTAAAATTGAAAAATTTCATCTATTTTTCATTCTGATTTTTGTAAGTTATTTATAAAATGTCTTAAAAGCAAAAACACCTATAGTCTACTAGCCAGTTAATGGGGATGACTGTTTTTGCTGGCACACTAGGATTAGAAAGGGTGCACAAACTTTAACAGTGGTCTCTGACAACTCTGGTTGGCTACAGGTCTGGGTTCACAATCTTCCCAGAAAAAAGCACCTATGTATGTATGTATGTATGTATGTATGTATGTATGTATGTATAAAACTCCAGAGGGTGCACAGATAACCTGATGTCCACAGAGAAGGAAACTGGGATGCTAGGAGGATACATAACTTACATTTGAATCTACATATATGGCAAGGTAACTTCATTACTTGTGTTTAGCCCAAATAATATTTAGCATTTTATAGCTACCAGTATTCTAGGTCCAATTTAATACTAAACTGTTCATTCAATTAAAGAACAGAATGAAACAATATCTACCACACTTGGGAACACGTTCTCTTCTTCCTTAGTTATCTTTGTTTTTCACAATTCCAAAATCAAGGTCCTTTCCCAGCTCTGTATTATCATGGCAGTACAAACCTGGATCCCTCACATAGTCCATTTCTTTCTCATGCCCAGAATTACACTGTCATCAGAAAATAAAAGAAAGGCTGACACTACACAGCACTTGATCTATATGTATCGATGGGAGGAGAAAGAAGAATGCCAAGAATATTACAAGAATCTTAGCTGGGTCATTTATGGAAGGAGGGAACCATCCTCCATCCTTCTCTAGATGGCTGCAAACCTGCAACTGACCTTTCCCCCACCAACGCGCCATTTACTAATCAATATCACGTGTACCACAGCTTGCCAAGTTTTATTGCCTAATGAGCCAGCAGTATAAGGCAAATTTATGTACTAAACATAGGCTCATTCTCCCTTGGTTAACTATCATCTAACAATGCCATTCGTTGAATTTCTTGGCAGTTTTTTTTTCCTACTCCCACCATTCCTCTGAAGTTAAACATAAAATATTACAAATCCTCAAGGGTGTTGAATGGTAAAAAGGCACGGGAAGCCAACGGCTTCTGGGCAATTTTGTCAGCACACGGGTCTATCGACATACGTCACAGTCTGGGAAATTACGAATTCTATTCAGTTATCCAAGGGCAAAGGAATAGGGCTTCAAACAATTTAGAACAACAACAACAACAACAACAACAAAAACTTTGCTACTTAAAACTGTTTTAAAAAATGCACATAGTTTTCCTTCTCCAAAGCAATATTCAGTGTGTGTGTGTGTGTGTGTGTGTGTTTGTGTGTGTGTGTGTGTGTGTGTGTGTGTGTGTGTGTGTGTGTGTGTGTGTGTGTGTGTGTTTCTTTATCCTGCTGCAGCCTTGGACAATTAACAAATTCTGTGCGTGGGACACAGCTCTACGGGCGCGAACATGGTTAGTGGCAGCACTGTCGCTCACCGTGGTCCTGGGCCTCAGCGCGTGCCTCCTGCGGGCCCATCTCACTGTAGCTCTGGGCCGCCGCCTCCTCCTCCTCCTCGGGGTCGGCCTCGGGGCCCAGGCCCGGCTCCTGGACGGCGGAGACGCTCGTCCAGCCGGAAGACTGGGGGCCGGCCAGCAGCAGCCAGGCCACGGTCAGGAGCAGCCCAGCAGGGCAGCCCGAGGCTCTGCGGCTCATGGTTCTCGCCCCTGCCGGCTGCCCAACGCAAAATCGCAGCCCAGGTTCCCGGGAACAAGAGGTGCCGCTTCCACACACAACTCCGAATCTCGGGGCTTCGCCCGGGCAACCATTGAGGCGTCAGGGTTCTTCACGACGTCTGCATGCGTGGAAGCTCGAGCCCTGCAACTGCGCATGCGCATGCGCGTGCGCATGTGCTTACGCAGGGCGGAGGCGGGGCGGTGGGTGGGGCCAGGGCGAGAGCCCTTTCCAGAGTTGCTGTGAGTTAGCTCTCTGAGGCATATGTTAGGTGGGCGAGGCTACCGGGTACTCAATTTGCTTGTCGCTTACCTAGTGGGCAGCCAGTGTCTTCACACACCTTTCTTTGTTTTTTTCCCCCTGTGTTATTAATACGTATGTGTGTGGATACATAATGTTTATATTGCATTTGACTATTTTCTGTGCACAGAGTGCGCATAGAGTTACAAACCCTTTTCCCTTTTTGACCCTCCCACAACTTCCACTCCCCAACTCCCACTATCCCCCTATTTAGTACTGTGAAATGACTGTATTCTGGGTTTCTCATATTAGAGAAACCATTAAATATTTAGCCTTCTGTGTCTGATTCCCTGTCATTTCTATCTTTCTGATTTGGGCCTGTTTTACCTTTTCCAGAGATACTTCTATATTCTAATTGTTTTCTTAGCATACTAGATATCTTTCTTAAGATCGTTTTGGAAAAATATGTCATTTTTAGGTCACTGTCAACAGTGAAAAAAGTACAGTAAGTCAAGAATGCAACCCTGTGAGGTCACTCTGACAAAATACTTTGATTAATCCATAAATTGATTTCATCTGTTCTTTCACCAAAAAAAAAAGTGAACCTCTTTTACTAAGGTTGAATCAGAAGACTAGAAGCTAGAATACCCTAATACCTTGACATCTACTTCAATTAGTAGAAAATCTAGGGCTTAACTGTAACTGCCTCTTGCCTTAGTCAATATCAATTATGTCCAATTATGTCATGAACAGAAATGAAATTAAGTTTCTTCTATTGATGATGTTAATTTTAGTGGTCTAATTAATTCAGACTTCCTTAGGAATAGAGTTAGAAAGATTAGAAATCACTACTCCAAGCCCTTCATTATTAAGCGAGGAGATTAAGAATGAGAGAGGTTGAACAAGCCCAAAATCATCCAGCAAATTATTTGCAAAGCTGGATCACACATGCAGAGGAAGCAGATCTTCTAAGTGCTCATCCAATGCTTAGTAATTCTTATCATTCAGATAGAAATGAAGATGTATTTAATGGGAGTGTTTGGGGAGTCAGGAGTTGAACCACTGGAAACAAGTTGGACTGACTGTTTCTATATTGTTATTTCAAGTTTGATTTCTAGTAGTTATAATGTGATAATTTATCATTACTGTTCTTGGTTCTAAAAAGATGCATAGAGTATCATTCTTTGAAGTTCAGTGTTTAAATTTCTATGGCACATAGGATGAAGAGTTACATACTACAAAGTGAACTTGAGGCATGAACTTGGGCTTTTGAAGCATTTGACTAACCTAATCAGAAAACTAACAGATAAGTAGAGAAGTCTGAGATTTTTCAGGGCCATTTATTTGTAACAAAAATAGACCTGCAGCAAAACTAGACATTTTGGAGTTTTTTTTCCTCCCCAAAGCCTTCTAATATTGAAAAAGTAAGAACTGCTAAAAATGGTAGTATTAAAGTTTGAAGAGTCACTGGGAATTGGTACAAACGTCTCTGGGAATATGTGAAATAAAAGATTGTGGGTTACTTTAGCACCTTACAAGGTTATGAGGTACATTAAAATGGAAAATTTGAAGACAATCTTGAGACTGTCAGACTCATGGTTGACTGAGTACTTTTTTTAAGACTAAGAAAAATAAGTAACAACTCATGCTTTGAAACACAAAGTTTAAAAAGAGCCATAAGATTATAATGAGCAAAATTTTGAGAGTTTTGAAATCAACTTTAGGACCTCTTCTCCTGATAACAGTACCCTTGTTAAGCAAAGGAAGTCCCATAAATTGTAAATTATGTAATTTAACTCAATGAAACATTGATGACCTAATAAATAAACTACTCCAAAGGGAACTGGAATGAGTCCCAAAGAGGTGCTGAGAGACAATCACTCCAAAATAAAGAACATTGAAATCATATCTGCAATAACAACAATATAAATCACCTGTAAAATATTCTGTGAGTTGAAGAACAAAATAAGGGCAGCCTAGTATCTGTCCTTAAGAAAGCTATACACACCCATATGTGAAGCCACAAAAAAAGTGGAAGGCAAAGACTCTATCTACTCTGACGTATGGATGCCAAGGAGCAAGAATGCCAAGCCCAGCACTCAGCCTGCAGCTCTGACCACTCTCCAGGTTCACCCTGCCCGCCCCCTCTTCCTGGCATGAGGCACCCCGGCCACAGCTATCGGCCACAGCTATCGTTTTGAAGAGCAAGAATGAGAGCCTTGTCTCTGACACTTCTGGATCTCTCCGCCCACCATTTCACCTCCATTCGAAGCTGATCCTGCCTTTTCTGTGCTGGCTTTGTTTTGGGGTCCTACTTGGCACTTCTGGGAGATAAGTAAACCATTCATTTGGCCCTCTCTCTACTCTTCCCACCCTCCAGGACTCCATGTTCTGAATGTGAAGACCAACTTGACATTTTTATGTCATTAGCAAAATATTTTTTCATGTTTCTATGTTTCTCGTGGCCAGCCCAGCTTTATTTACTTATTTATTTTGCTAGCATGGGATATCTTTTTCTGTTCCTTTCCTTTTAACCCTTTGTAACCTTATGTTTAAATTGCTCTTGGCAGTTCAACATATAATTGCTGTTTATTAGTCTTTTCCAGTTGCTCCAGGTTCAGTGCTGCAGGCCTTTATTTTCTCTTTCCTTCTCATTTATTTTCTACAGGTGTGTCATATGCCACCATGATCAGCCTATGTGGTATTGGGGAATCGAACTCGGGGCCCAACACTTGCCAGGCAAGTGTTCTTCACTGCTGAACTATGCTTCTAGCCCCTTGTTTATTAAAACTTTTCATTTTGAGACAATTTTATAAGGTGTCCCAAAAGCCACTACGTATAGGGAAAATTAAGAAACCCATATCATATATTTAAATGTATGACAACTTTTGGGATATCCCGTAGATTCACATTCAATATTAGAAGTAATACAAATAAATCTTTTGTGTCTTGTCTCATTTCCCCAGTAGTAACATCTTGCAAAATCATAGTAAACTGCCATCTACAACATTCACATTGATATAGTTAAGACATAGAACGTTTGCTTCATGTCCAGGACCACCAATTTTGCTTTTTTTTAATGCTTTGTCTTCCTTCTTTACCCCCTGGAAACCACCGCCTTATTGTCCATTTCTATAATTCTGTCCATTCAATATATATTGCATTATATAAATGATATATTTCATGATATGAATGTAGCACGGTTTGTTTAATCATCCACCCATTGATGGGCATATGGATTGTTTCTAATTAGCGCTGTTAGTAAAGTTGCTATAAAGTCGATACAATTATATGCAGATTTTTTGAGTGAATGTAAGTTTTTATTTTTCTGGAATGAATGCTAGAAGCTCAATTACTGAGTTACTGAAACTGCCAGACTGTTTTCTAGAACAGCTGTACTATTTTACATTACAATCTACAATTTATGAGTGATCCAGTTTCTCCACAACCTTGCTGACTACTTTTTATCTTAGTCATTTGGTAAGTATATCATATATCATATATTCTAAATACTTGTCTTTTGTGGACATGTGGTTTGCAAATACTTTCTTCCAGTTTGTGGCTTGTGTTTTCATCATTTTAACAGGGTCTTCCGCAGGCCAAATGTTTTTAATTTTAATGAAGTCCAATTTATCAAGGTTTCCTCTGATGGATCATGCTGTTAGGATCAAGTTCAGCCCTAGAGCATGAATATTTACTGCTATTTTTTTCTGTAAGTCTTACTATTTTA